>CAJDSM010036464.1:5128-22011 GCA_903981925.1 Ostrea lurida | reverse complement strand
GTTTGTATGTATAAGCACTCCCATTTTTCAACTCTAAACATTTTTAATTACATTTTTCGGATTTCCATCTTTTGTTAATGAGCACCACTAAAGAGACATAATTTGTCGAAAATAAAACTTCTAACGCTAGCGTTTGTTACCATGGTATTCTGTCGAATTAACCTCCTGTTCTTTATTTATAGTTTCTTACCTCTTTTCGGTAAATTGATAAGCAAGATAGAATTTCTAGTCAAGAATGGGTTTCAATGTGTGCTTGTCGTACGCGTTCATGCCTAGATGTGCTAATGTGTTGTGAACCTGAAACAACTGGAGTATCTTTTGCGTTGATCGTTGGTTAAAGAGTGTCTGTAGTCTGTAATTTGCCGAATACTTGTACCTATCTATATGTATTTTGTAAAGTAACTCTTCGATTTATAAAACACTTCGAGGGAGCTCACCGGTACTAACAGCACCAATCTTTCTTGAGGCACACAGTTTTCTTGCTCAAGATTGCTAGTGATAACATTTCATTTATTGTTTGTATAAAAGGAATTAATGCAGACATAACGGTTTGTTAAAATTTAGTTCAAACAGGTGGAGGTCTATTCTGACTTTCATTTGTCTTATCCCAGCGGAATTTTTGACTTATATTTCAAGGATGCCCAATAACTATTATCTCCATTCGGTTAGGTTGAGCATCGAGTTATGACAATGAAAAAGAAGAAATACAAATTAATAATCACTCCTGTCACAAGTGCGCACGGTAATCTCATCTCTCTCAACTGTCATCTGTAGTTTCGTAAACTAGAGTCATGGGTCTGCGCACTCCTCACACACACCTAAATACAAACCAAATTATTGTGGAAATCTATCCACCCAATTGCAGAACATGTATTGAATAGATATATGAATTTTACAGAGATATAAGTAACAATAATATACGGCAAACGATTTATATGAGCGATTTATTTATTATCATAAAAAGGTATGAGTTAATATCCCTATGAGGAGATCGGAGCTTCACAACCTAACTAAAGATGTCTGCAATATGGTTAACCTTGAAAATTTTTAGCAACCACAGACATGAATAAGTCTTTTCTCTCTTTCTGCATAATCGTATATACATCATAATACTCTTTTAGGAACATTAACTCACTATTCTTTATTAAAATAAATTTGGACATTTCAAACAAGAGCCTGATTTATATACAACCATGCGTTCTTTCCCTGATTCCCTTACGATATGCGATATAGTCGTTAGATGTTTTTTTTTATGATCTTTGTCTGCTTTGGCGCACCTAGTTCCTATTTGGAAAAGTTTCTTATATTCAAAGCACCATATGCAGATTTCACATAATTTTCTGTTATATTGAGAGGTGTATTATTCAATGCCTGTACACTAAGAATTTAAATCGAACATTTATCACAAGTTATATTAATAGCTTAGAGCTTTTGCATGTTATGATACGCGCACAAATATTAATATCATTAGGCAGATAGGTGCTTGACGCTATATGTAAAGGTAAAGAATTTAAATAGAGCAATAAATAAGCCGGAGAATAAAGGTAACTCCATCATTATCGTACTAGCAACGAGAGACCGATGATTGTCGTACAATATGAAGTTTATAATATAACAACATCAAACAGCAGTACCTAACCTCATACGCCGTCGTGGAGGGCGAGGCTCGGAATCCTTTGAAGGTGCGGCGATTTCTCGCATTAGTACGTCTATCTACGAACCACAAATGAGATAGATTAACTATTCATATATATATACGGCTCCTATTTTTCCACAGAAATGGAAGGCCACGACACAAATCAAAACTGACTAAACCTCTTGGTAGTATATAAGTTGCGCGCATTACAGACTGAAAAGTTAGAAAGAATAAGGATTTGATGACAGCGTAAGTTCATATATAGCGTTATATGATAAACAATGAATTAACGGACTACTACTGCGATTACAACGTATTATCATAAAATACCCGATTACACTATACTTCAGCTTCGATTGAAACCTGTTTCGGTTCATAATCGTCATGTAAGGGCATTGGACAATGTATTGCCAGTGGATTGAGTGCCATCTTACCAGTGTAAATTTCCGTATTAATCAAAACACGATGTACCCATGAACAAACTAATACATTAAAATAAAAAGAAGTTTTGATTCATCTCGTATGACCATGATATGTTTTGCATAAATTAATAGTTTTCCATACTGAGATTTATAATACCTCTAGATTTTCACCGCTCAAATGAGACCATTGCTCACTCAAATTGTCCGCGCCAAAAAAAGGTACTTAAATTTCATAAATGACAACCACCATTCTTATATCATGATCGGGTTCTATAGCTTTATACCAGGCAGATTCTTCTCGTGATGTTTTGCCATCGGAATGTTTTCTTGGACAAATCTCACCTTTCAAATTGACACTATTAGAAGTTCAGATAATGACCGTCAACGTGTTCATATGAGATCCCAGTTATATATTGCGATATTCAGACAAAAACACGTAGGACTTCCGCACTAGCGCACGAACTCCGACGAGCGTTTCTTCTGCGTTCATTCTGAGATCATTTTATATTTTTGCCATCACTGTTGTATGGTTCGAAATTTCGACTCATGTAATGCACGTTATCTAAGGCGCGGGAGGGGGTGTGGTCTCTCGGAGGAGAGATAGAGTTATATTGGAGTGAGACGAGAATGAGGTTCATCTCAATGTGTGGTGTTCCGAACCGATACTCATCTTTGAACCTACTAGTAAATCTTTGGTGTTTTTAACCTTCATTAAATTCAACTCCATACTAGTCATTTGTGAATACTGCCGACCGTTTCCACGATCCACACTATTCTCACTCCCCGTCACCAGAAACCGATGACTATATCGAGAGTGAATGGCTTTTCACAACATAGTTACAGAGGATATTCTCTAATAAATCATCACTCTTAGACGGGTTCGGTCTCATTACTAAGAAAACTTCTGGGTCTAACCGACCCCCGAAACAACGCTCCGGGTTCAGTACTTTCCCTCGTTGCCACAGACCATATCAGGTCGCCCTTTGGGAAGGTAAGAAGTCTATGAAGATGACACGAGAGTCACGATGATAGCGTGACAATTTTCACGGTTTTCTAGTTCTATTCTAGAGCGAAATAAGTCTTATATCGAGCGCATATCATCCTCCTATGCTAACGTCAAATCTTTTATTTATAGCGCATTCCTCCTACTTATCTGAGTTTGGGTGCATAAAAGTTTGTCAGTGACTCATCGCATAATTAGGACAATATTCTGACCCCCACACCCATCTGGAATCTGAAACTCCGTCCACTCCGGATTTAATTTCAAACAAACAAAGTTTCACTTTTCGTACATAAATTATAGTTTCCATGTGACCTCAAGAGCTTTTCTATACTATGCACGATTCAAGTGCAATTTCAGTTCTGCGAGCAATAATGATCCCGGGTGCTCTAACTCTGTTTCTGTTCAGTGAACCTCCCAACTAATCGACATAATTAGCAGACGTTCGAAAAATGTATTGGTTTATATCGTTATTTAGTATCTAGCTTTATTTAAATTTAGTTTTCTTAACCCGCAAATCACATTGTGTATAGGCGCTTTAACCATTGATGTCCTGAACCACGCATTTTGTCATTTATACTGCCGTATCTGCTACCGTAGCAACTTTCATTTAAGTCTCCACGTATTATAAGCTACTATATCACTATTCGGCCCTCTTGAGCAATCATCTAATCACCTGCGTGCGGGTATTTAGACATACAATATACGTCTGGGCAGTTGTAGTCCGTTTATCTTTTACTGTTCTTATATATGATTTAACACAACTTGAATCAGTGACTATTAACAATTTAAAGAGGATTAAAAGGCTATCATATTCCTTTGCAACAACGCACAATAACAAGTTAATGGCACGAGTATCACTTCTGAATAACCTTTTAAACAACCACATTCTGTCATCTCCAGAGAGAACTCTCTCTAGTCTAGTTTCAGTATATATCATCAATCTCCTATTCTAAGTAACCATTTTCTTCTATTTCTGACGATCTTGGTTCCCACAAAAATCTAGTTATAATATATCCATAGTTTTAAACCTCCATCTCGTAGCAAAAATCTACAAATGCAAAACCCCGTTTGTCTAGAACCCCAGCCCGTCCCACCCCCCCATTAATATTAACAGTGAGTCCCAAACGAAAGCGTACCGCGCTCGCTTCACCCATATTCCGCTCGAAAATTGTTCCCTCACCTTCAGGGCATGGGGTGCGGTGGTTTCTATTAATTTAGTATACGAATCAGAATATGAACGGAAAATATCATTGGAGATATGATGAATCATCAGTAGTACAAAAAGCTCATATCTCAGTGCCATGTTAGCCGATAGACATGGCACAATAAGCATACGTAGAATCCTAATATATGTACGTGTAATCCACGCTAGGACCAGTAGAAGTACCGTTTTTAGATAGAGCGTACCAATGTCTTGGATCCCTAGTTGTGAGAACAATACTTGAACGTCATAGAGTTATCTTGATCACACAATCCAGGCATGCACAAATGTTTTTTTAATGACACTATGGGTCTCTTTCAACAAAAATCTGCAAAGTTATAAAAATATTGCTTCCAGATATACTCAGATTAGCAATTGTATGACCATACCTAATTTTCAAATAGTTCACCTCAGATGCAATTCAAAGATCGTAAGCGACTATTCAGTATGAGCCTCAAATATTAATTTAGGAAATCCAACCACAGGTATTTCACTGTAGCGGTTCTAGGACCACATCTACCAAAAGTCAAGTTCTAGTGCAAAAATCATGCCATATTCAAAAATCTATTTTATAGTAATATGACAACAAGTCACTTTACAATTGCCACACGTGTATTACGGTCCACGCATAATCAGTGTTTCCAGTAGTGGAATAATTCATGTTCTACCCGGCTCTGAGCTAATTCCAAACTACAAGGCGTCATTGCGCACATCAATATGAATTGGACTATTAGAAATCCACTAGTATGAATCATCGGGAGAATGTCACCATGACAAGTTCTGCTTTCCATATATATACTTTAATGGGATCTTATCAATCTTAAACACTCATTAATATTGACATCCCCGAGTATGAACAAGACTAACTAAACTACAAGAAACTTATAGCTTAGACGACCAGGTGTAGACATGAGATACATAGAAACTGCAGTTAATGGTTTAAATTGAATTGTTGTACCTAATGATAACTTCTCCATACACAAAACAAATATAAATTGTGCATATAAATTCTCTGAATGAACTTTCCCTTTTGTGTAGTAAGAGTGAGTCTTAGCTCTTTATTGGAGATAAATGTCTTGTTAAGTCTAATCTCATAGGCATTATACGAAAAAGTTCTTTTTATGAATGTGTTTCTAGTCAATCGTGTTTGTTTCATGTTCTTCTTCAGTTAGACAGACTTGGGCTTGAAAACTGCGTAAATTTTATAGGGTATTGCTTCCGTATTGAATTAATGACGGCTATTCCTATTTTGAGTGTAGAAATTTTTATAGTAGTATTTCGTAATATCAAAAAGGTCGTATTTACATATAGATATATTTTTGTTTTATTACGAAATGCACCTCCAGTCGCATTTTTTTGGGTCTCGGTCTTTTCCCGTTCTGGAAAAGTTAATATAGGCACTTATTACAAACCGAGAGCATACAACAGTTAAAAGTGACAGGAAAATTTAAATATAATGACATACATTTATAAGATTTTTCCCCTTCGTTAGAGTAGAATACTACATTTGTAATCAAGTCCTCTTAAGATCATTTTGTAGCATTCAGTCCGTGAGTTGATTGAAAAATTGAATATTATTCCGACATTTCTAGACAAAATACTGGGAAAAATAATGTTTGATCTCTTTTTTCTAAGCGCTATAAGTAAACTCTTTGCTGAACTGTGACAATATACCAATGGCATAGTAACAGCCTAAAAACATCGTGATACGTGTATATATTTGATTTGAAATATTGTTATTATATTTTCTAGTTTAAAAGGATGACAGGTAAATAGTCCAAATCTAAACGCCTGTAAAAGTACACCGATATTAGAAAGATGTAATTGCATAAAATTATCTCATAATTTTGCGAAATAATAACTGTTAGCAATTACTGTCAATAAATTGTGATTCAATGAACGGACTTCTTCATGACATCAATGCTTTGTATTTACGTATTACTGAATAGCCCATAGCTATCCCTGCAAATTATCCACACCATAAATCTGCAATGACAAAAACAAAGTACCTTAAACATAATTCAATTACAATCCATGCTTTTTTTAATAATTCCGAAAACAAACCAATTTTTTGTAATAGAATTTCACACTTAATTTCAAGTCCCATTTTTGATATACATTTCTGTTAACCCTCGATACTTACTATTCTGCGAAGACTTACAGATATAACACTAAGCACAAAACTACGACAAATAAGCACCCTATTTCCTTCATACATGCCCAGTTAGCTACACGCCCACTATCATTCTTGTGAGAAATACATCCAAGTCTACTCATTTCGCAAAAGTCACAGCACATGATGTATCATTGTCAGCACAATAGGATGATTCACGGAAACCTTATCCAACATAAATGGAAAAATATTCAAATATTTAGAAATGCATCAATCAATATATATTAGGCAGTTGAATACTGACCAAATAATCGAACCTTCCTAAATGCTATGGGGAGATAAAAATTAAGACTATTTTCAGAATACAATCTTTATCGCACATAGACAGCAAATAAACTATTTAATCGACAGCAAGTCTCATAACCTCAAGAGTTAGTGGTAATGTACCATACTAATCCAAATCTAGAGTACGCTTATGCCGTTGTTGTAGGAGTTTTCTCGGTCTACAGTTGTATTCGATGTGACAAATCGTTACTAAAATGAGCATGATTTTTGTATATTGACGTACCTGAATGGTAATTTACATTTATATTATTATAATACAAAAAAGCGAGACCAACCCATAACACAACAAAGCAGCAACATACAATTAATATATTTATGAATAAATATCTGGAATACAACAATAAAGATTTGTATGAACAATTGATTCAAACCGTGTTGATAAGAGATTGTTGCTATATGTACATGGGTATATCTACATAACACGAAACTAATTCTCAAGCAATAGGCGACGTTCTAATATATCTGTCATCTCGTTTAAAGTTAATGCTTGCCACTTTGAGCTAAGGACCTATTTGTACTCGTACACCCTAACGGTCTCCTATTGATACAAAGATATGACCCACAATGTTTGCTGTGCAATTTAAGCAAAAATTATATCACTAATTTTAACAATTTGAGTCCGAATTCATATGTATCATTTTATATGATGTTCAACACTGCACTCCCTTGTTTCAATATCCCTTTTGATGGTTATATTAAATTACATTATTCCGGTATAATGTCCGTCCGGTATTAGTTCTTTTTTTGTAAAGCAATCTTTAGAAAACGTGGCTTTATATCTATCTTTTATCGTTTAAAAATTGTAGAGTGATCAGAAAAAACGGTAAAAACATGGTAAGATTATAACTGGTCCAAGATCCAAAGACAAATTGCGAGCAAAGCACATCTATTTTGTTCAATTTTCACTTAAACATCTAAAATTCATAATTTTCAAAGAAGCTTGTGTTCTTGAATCCTTCTCTGATTTGATTTTGGATTAGTTTATTATCAATCAACCGCTACCAAGCCGTAGAGCTGGTGAACACCCAGCTTATACATCAGCACTTTGACTTGAGTATTATTTATATTGTGTATTTGAAAGAAAACGGGCCTTGTTAACAGACAGGGCAGGAAATGTCGCTTGATATTCATTGCTATTTGAATCGACGGCGAAAAGACTCTGTATGAATAAAACGCAATTGCCAAAGGAAATAAAACTAATGTTGAGTGGGGGAACAAATCTTTTTTTTTATGGTTCTGGCTCATTACCATATTGATTTAGGCGTAGTTTCCACCTACTTTCTGGATCTCTGTGTGATTCTCCCATTGAGTTTAAAAAAACTTAGATTTGGTTCATAACTTGGAGGTATGGCATAAAGAAAAGCAATAACATTAGGGGTTTGTAAAGTATTAAAACAAATAATATCAAAAGGAAGCCCGATGCAAGGAAATACCATAAAACGAATTCCCGTCTAATAGCAGTAAAAGAAGAAACAATATGAACATATAAAGAAGAATTGAAGAATTTGGATAACTAATATTATCATTTATAATTAGATGTGTAAATCACCCCCATCATCTCAGAAAACAAACGGGCAATATAATCAAGCAAAGAAACACGTCCATCAATATTATTCATTGTGTTTCTAATTTTGTTGGAAAAAAAAATCTCCAATGCCTCTGTTAATAAATTGTGTTTCGAAGGTATATGGCGGTCGTATGCAACTATATGTTTTTCCGTATTTAAAATAGCATCAATAGAACAATTCCAATACAAAAAACTCATCCTGTTCTAAAGTATGATAATAATAAACTAAAAAAGCAAGAATTTTAAGAAAACATCCGAGAAAATGATGGCTATGTGAATTTGTTTTACACAGATATAAGGTTGTAAAATGTAATTAAAAAATTATTGAAGAGCCTGAAAAAAACAAAGAATCACTCAATAAGGCCAGGGACACGGCAGCTACTTAAAATTACACAAAATTAAATTGCATTTTATTCTACCATATCTTGATTAACATGGTTTATATAAAATATCCCAGTGCAATCCAAGAATCAAGAGCGCTGTATAAATACTGACTGGGCTGGAGTGTACGTCTTTTTCTCATCTTGCTCACACAGATTTGCTGAAATGAGACCTATTGGACAAAATCGATTTTCAAAAACTGATAATATGAAAGCCTTGGATTCCCACTATGTACACAGAATGCTAATGTAAGTAGACCGCTTCAAAGCCAACAACGAATAAGGACGTCATTGGAAAACTTTTCAGCAAACATGTTGCAAAAGATTTTGATATACGTCATGATACCTACTTCCATCGGTCACAATGGCCCCAGTTCAAAACACCAAACAAAAAGCGAGATGCCTCGACCGAGGAGAACGTATGAACATCGTGGGGTCATAATAGGACATGTATAATACTTAGTCAACAACGATAACCAACAAGCACCGCTTGGTTGAGGTGCAGCCGCGTCCCGATGCACATGGAACTCATAACACGATGAATTATCAGATAAAGGAGTTACCCTACAGATGAAATTGTATCCCGAATGTTCGCGCTGATATGCGCGATACTCACAGAGAGATGAAAACGATAACGTTGACACTAGTCGACAAACCGACCTCCTCAAAGAGCTCTCGAGATGGTTCCTACCTCTTTAAGTGGTGCTCATTCCTCTGGACGACGGATGGAGTGGCTGAAAGTGTCAAGGCGGACAAAGGTCAGCTAGGCAAGACCAGGGGTACGAGAACAAATTGGAGATTTTGGCTAAATTAGAGATATCCGTAATTGCTATGGGAAGCCCGAATCAGAAAATCGGATTCAAGTTACATAATGCAAGGCCAAAAAAATGTATAAAAGGGGGCTTATGTTGGGAACAGAAAGTGGTCAACTTGAACCACAAATGGTTTTAGTGAGTTGAAAAATGGGAAGTGCTTATACATACAAAGCGCGAAGTTAACACTGTGTCAAACGTAATAAATAAAAAGAAAACCATACAATATCGAGTGTAGGGCACACGGACCTTCGACAAATGCAAAGGTAGGATCAGGTGCCATGGAGGAGTAGCATAACTCTGCTGACCAGTCCACACCCGCCTTGAGGCCTTAGTCGAATATAAGCAAACGGGGTTACTCGTTAGTACAATCTAGTAGGAGGAAATAACAGTTTAACAAAGGGTAAATGAAACAAACCAAATCAACATATGCACTTAGCAATAATTTGTAATCGCCAAACATGGTCATTAGCGACGGTAGAACTTTGCGAAATTGAATGACTTTAAACGAGATTCGTTATAATCTGAGCTCAACTTTTTGTTAGTAGCTTGGCGTCTCGCTTTAAAAAGTCCTACATCGCAATAGCAAATGCCTTACGTATCGGAAAGTCAAAATGTGATGCGGATTCCGTTGTAATATATTATTCGTTGCAAGTATCCATTTATTTATTATCGGCATAAAAAGTAAGATTTATTTGGTGTCGTGCTCTAGATATGAGTAATTGTATATTCTGCATCGATCATCGACCCAAGTGTATATATCGGATTATAAACTCATATCCTTGAGTACGTTTTTACCAATGCTTATTTTCATAAAGCATTGCTATTTATAAAGTGAATTGAAAGCCAACCTAAAAACAGAAAGTTCGCATACAATATTATTGTAATCAAGGAGGTAAACGCTGAAAAAAAATGTTCCAATGAGTATATAAAGTAATCTAGTTGTTGTAATTAAGGTCATTGTAGTGTGACATCGGATTCTCAGTACTTAACTCTATTTCACGGGTTTTTACATATTCATACATCTGTTCTGCATTGACAGTCAAATGTTTTTGCATCTGATGAAATTTACCGCCTGTGTATATGTCGTTTTCTAGGTAAATGAATATTATGCTCTTAGTATAAATGATGGAGGCAAAACAAATGATACTTAAACGTTTAACATAGTCCTAGCAAAAAGGGCCTAAATTCATATGACAAAAATCGAGTGTAGGGCAACACGGACCTCCGACAAAAGTAGACGAAACAAGTCAGCACCCGGTGTGCCAAGCGACGGTAGTATGAAATCACTTTTACCTTAAATCTATTTGAAAATTATAATCATTTTAGCTTTAAGAAAGGGACGCCACAGAGACTAACTCTTTCAAAAATGTTGCAAGTGACAAAATGTCCGGTTTAATCTATATTTACCAGTACCGTGTGAATTTGACTACCTTGTTAATTTTCCACATTAATTAATAATTAATCGTATAACATATCAAATCTTTTATATAGATTTTGAAATCAAAGCTTTCTAGTAGGCTTGTTTTCCTAACACTATCGGAAAGAAATGAATTCAGTCCAATAGAACAAATGAAACAAACTCGCGCTCACTAGCATTTTCCTTAGCGTTTTATACACATGAATCCCTTAATGGAGTGCATCATCGGAAAACAACTTCTACATAGAAGCAACAGTAATGATATGATGAAAGTGAATAAGTATGATTTTATTCTTTTGAAGTTGGAAAAACGGATATTTGAGAAGGACGTGTGTAGGTTTGATTGACCAGTGTGCTGGGACGATGAAATGCGGCCGTTTGTGTTATCAAGAGAAAAGCACAAAATAGATGTATGTTGTATAGGCTAGTGATGGTTTTGTAGTGGGTAAATATTTCAGTGTGTATCAAGGTGAAGTATATCCACTCACTTGATCAATTCCCCCTAAGATCATGAATAAGATCCTAACAAAAACAGTAACTTCTAATGCATTTATAAAGAGGCCAATTGAGCTAAATTAAAAAACTGTACATACATACTTACGTCATAACACGATGTAATAATAAACTTAACAGTTTTATTGTTATTACGCAATATTGTCACCTAGTTTTAAAACATAGACGAGTAGTTTACATGTACATGGTCTGGGATCGACCGTGAATACAAATCAATGATATCAATACTATTTTTCAGCATGGTCGACAGTTACTAGAATCATGTGGACTTTGCGTGCAGTGTAAACGGAACTCAAAATGCCAACCAATTGTGCATAGAGATGTTTGGGAATAAGATCATTTATGCTTTTGGCGAGAAGGCATGCTTGAATGTCCAGACGGGAATTGTTAACCTGAAGGGGAGTATGTCGTAACGTAAATATGCACAAAATCAAAGAATTGCCTACATCATTTATCAAAGCCAAAACTATGGTTAGACATATTTTCTACTTTCCGAAAGTTTTGGAGAGAGAAAAGAAAAAAAAAACATTATTGAGAGTTAATTTCAGAAGTTTTGTTTCTCCTCCCTCCAAGATATGAGAATAAATCCAAGTAATAGGGCTAGTGCGTTACAGAGGAATAGTCGAATGATTACAGTATTAGTACTTGCCACTATATCTATATATCGATTTAAGGTCTTTAAAGCAGAGCGATGCTAAATCGAAAGTGTATTGGACACAATTTCAAAAAGGCTCAGTTATATTTAGGTGTGCTTGAGAGATGTAAAAGATTGAATTAAGTATCTAACGACTTAAATGAAATCAAAACTCACTTTTCGGTTTCGTCTTAAAGTAAAGTATGCAGTGCACAACAATCTTACTCGATCTTCGTGGAGAATGGGAAGAAATTTGATTATATGAGCAACTAAACATAATGAGGTCCAATAATTGAGTCTAATTTATTGTTCTGGGTTTTATTTTTCTAAACAGCAGTAGAACCAAAGTGTTAGCCAATATCAGTTTGAAAGGTTCGGGTTAAAATTGCGAAACTAAATTGGATAAGAGCAATACTTCATCACTCCCACAACACAACATCACTCTGCACAGGAGATCAGAAACAGAGATATTGAGAAAAAGATGCTAGAAACTTTGACGCATTTCCAGTTTTAAGAGAGTAATCCCAACAGCCTTGGCTAATAACACTTTATGGTAATCGAACCAAATTACTAACTGCTGTAGAAAAAAAATCCAGAACAATAAAATGCATTTTTTATTTTTAGTTTCATTCATCTCTTTTCTAGAAATGAGTAAAAACTCAAAAAAAGTGAGGAATTCCGTTTTCACCTATCAACTCTCTTACTAATGAGGCGGCAATATCACTTATTCTCTATGGGTTGCAAGGAGAGAGCTATGTGTTCAATATGGTGTCCAAGAACATATTGAATTAGATGTTGTAACTAAACATTAAGAACCTTAAACATTAGTTCAAAGGAGCCCATCTGTAAACCCACTTAGCTATCACCAGCTGGATTATATCAACACTCAACCAGAGGAACAAGCGTGTATAACACGCGAAATATCAAAAGAATCCAGTGGGTAACTTCTTCAGAGTCAATTGTTTTTTTTTTGTGCCTTTCAATTTCTCAGGGGTCTCCAACTTTTCCGTCCTGGCGAGAACACGTTAGATATATAACACAGTCCAACCATAGTTTTGGGCTTTGAAATGATAGGCCAAATTCTTTGTTTTGCCATATATTAAAGACACTATACCGATACTAACTTCTAGTACATCATTCCCCGTCGAATTACATAAGGCAATTGTGGCCCTCTTCCATCATTGTGGGCGGGAGCCACCACAGACCACTCATATCAGAATCCACTAAGTTGCCCCTTTCAGCCGCCCAGAGATGTAAAGGGACACTTCCCTGTATGATCCGGGTTTACGGCCCATTAATTACATTGCGAATTGTGGTGCTGAAAATTAGGCACTTATTTTCTCTACATTTGAGTCTGCGACACAGAAACTTCGGGAATGACGTTCAATGTTAAGGTTTTTAAGTTTGGTTTTCACCATTGTTCCACAAGTCTATGCCTGACCGGACCCTAGAAATACATAAGGGAAGCTATACAAATCTCAAATCCAGCCTTACAGATATCTGCCCTAAATCGTCAAAAGTCAGCGATGTATGTACGTAGTAACTGTCACCAAGCTGAAAGAAATAGTGATATTCAAAAAATCATCATCTTCTTATGTTAATCGAATGTGATACCAAGTCTCACATAACACCATTGGTGAGAGCTTAGACATCGTGCGGGCGTTACTCTTAACAACTGGTGATGACAATTGTGTAACAAAAATTATATAAATCCTTAAGTTTATTTTCACCTCAATACTCGGTAGTTACTTTAAGTCACTTCCAGATTGTAGAGCAGTTTTATGTGCTCCATTAATGCCTTTATAACCTGTGTCCCAAGAAAAGACGGGGATTTCGACCTAAATTACCACCACGCTGTCTTATCCAGACTTGACTCCGTGTAATCATTATAAATGTTACATTGTATTTGTCTCTAGATCTCAGTCATGACAATACTTAGGGTGGAGATCGCATATGTTAAACTAAATGATATGGTATAACATTAGAACGATAAAGTCGGGTATTCGATGGAAATACAGCTACTACACGATCAGGTGACACACCCACTCAAAAACCATCACTGCATACACATACTCTATTTAAGTGCGCATCTTCTTCTCGCCCAATATGACATTAACGACAAACAGCGCCCTAGCATCTTCATACGAGTACCTCGAACCCACTACCTGGGTTCATTCCGTTGGTTTAACCCAACATACACGTCTCAAATCATCCGTTTTCCCAACTTCAAATAGTAAAAAAACCTCATACTTATTAACTTTCACCAGTACATATCGATTAACTTGACTCTTGGCTTTGGGTAACGATATAAGTGTGTTCTATTTGACAAATTTTATTCGACTTTATGAGCAGAGCATAGTCTCGATCTCTATTAGTGGCACGTCTACCAGAAATCGTTTATACTGCGCACAAACGAGAAAATATTGAGCAAGCTAGAATAGTCCTAGAGTGCTTTTGTTCTTTAATCATTGGTTAATTTAGTTAAAAATATTGCGAGCAAGCAAAATCTAAAATAGTCTATATCTTTCCAATAATTTAGGCACAAACAAGCCTATCAGAAGCTTTACAATTCAATCGAACTATATATATATTTAATCACTGATCAATGTGTGGAGATAATACTATAGTGTTATTAACTACGAAATAATTCACCTTAATGTATAAAAATGAATGAATACAAATATTATAGAGGCGAGTCAACAAATTCTACCATAGTAACGACTCTGTGGGCTGTAACAAATGCTGCGAGAGTAGACCTAAAACCGACTACATTTTGCACACTTTGAATGACACATATTTTAGAAAAGGAGTTAATTCCCTGTGGTCGAGGCGCTCCCACACCTTACATTGTTTTAAAGCTAAAATCGAATTATTATAGGGGTAGAAATATTTGATTCCAACAAAATTAGAGTGTTCAATGAGTGATATAATGATTCATGCGTTTACTCCCTCAATAGCCACATTGAGCTACCATTCGGTGGCCGAAGCTCCGTCGGCACTAAATCATTATACATGCTCCGGTTATGATCACCGTGGGTTGCACGCTACACTAACAATCTACTGAGCGCGTAATGCGTTATATAATCTTTATGTTGCTTTAGTGCGTAGTGAATATGATAACGTATTTAATACACGTGTGTGCCGCTTACAATTCATAACTTTGCTCAGACAAGGATTTGGTTATAGAGCACATTATCAATTTAAGGCGGGTAGAAAACTAAAAATATTACTATCACATGCGGGTAAAAATTCATTTCATCTACACACCATCAAGCTATAAAACGATTATGGTAACAGTACACAAAGCTTAGATCAGAACCAATAGATAATGAATATATAAACCAGTAAAAAGATTAATCCTGCAGTGAATTCGATGAATCACATCTAGTACTTGAACACAATGAATGGCCTAAATTACTTTAACGATAAAAGACTAATTCTTTAATACTTGTGGCTAGACGTATCTTGACCAAATTGTATATAGGTGGGTAAAAACTCTTTTACTCTCCTGATGTAGTGTCCTAGCCTTTGAGCCTCTCATATCGCACATCATGAAAACATTCTACTCAGTTCTAGAAATTCTATCCAATGTTTTAGGTTTGATGTGAGCTCTTTCAATTCACGCCGAGAAATGAGCGACACATAATGCTTATGAAAAATAACTGGAAGTGGCATATTTGGAAAATATATATTTACGTACTTCATAAGTGCGAATAAAAAGTAAGTCAAATTGACAATCGTCGAGGTGAGTACACTTGGGTCGATTGATCGACTGCAGAATATACCATTGTACTGCGAGTTATCTAGAGCACGACAATCAACAGAATAAATGGCCCTATTACTTGTTATGCCACCGATATGGGAAAATGACAAAATAGTCAATACGTGTAGAGCTATCAAACGAATAATATAAAAACGAATATGAACTTTACACAACTGAGAGAGAGTTCGTCTATCCACATTGATTCTGTAATTACGTTAAGGGCATCGCCTGATTAGCGTGGAGGCAGGCCAATCTATTTTTGAAGAGGGAGTCGGAACGAAGGCGACCCTAACAAACAATTAAAATGTTTGATGGCGAGACATAGCGCATACTGAGTTCCAATTAAATCGACAATACGCAAGCAAAGTCTCGTTCTGAGATTAGTCGATCATCAAGTAGTATCGCAAACGATACACACAGAGCCTTTCTGTCACGATATCGTCAAACTGTACTATGTCATGTGTGTATGTCGTATTACAAATTATTGCTAAGTTCATGAATGTTATGAATTAAGGTTGTGTGTTCAATACGCCTAATGTTAAAACCGTTATTTTCCTACTTCATCTTGACAATCTACGATTACAACCAACTATCCGTTTAATGACTTTATTGATGTTCGCTGACTATAAGGCCATCAAGGCCAGAGGAGGAGTCCGACTGGTCAGCCAGAGGATGCAATTAACTCCTCCACAATGGCACATCTCTGAATCCACCTTTTGCATTTGTGCGAGCACTGGTCCGTGTTTGCCCTACACTCGATATTGTAATGGTTTTTTTTATTATGATTACGTTTCGACATCTCAGTCATGCTAGGTTAGCAACAATCTTCGCGCGTTCGGTGAGTCAAGTGCTATATCCTTGGGCGATCCAGAACAAAACTCAATGCCTCCAAGATCTGGAGTTCTGACCGAGGAAACTCAGAATCTGTTAAAGGCAAATCTATGGCAGAGAATACCAATGGCAAACATGATGCAACTCCCATTTTTTCATCCTCTTTTTTTTACAATCTTTTTCGGATTTAACCGATCTTTTGTATAATGAGCACCACAGGACATAATTTGCAGGGGGATTTTT
>CAJDSM010036462.1:5656-23278 GCA_903981925.1 Ostrea lurida | reverse complement strand
GTTGATGTCTTCAAGGTGTGAAGATATTTAGGGAGGGAGGAATTATATAAAGCAGTCAAACAGTTTTGAATGATTGCCAATTGCTGGATAGCTCAAATGAAGCAACTGACTGGAGATTCAGGGGACCTGGGTTCAAATTCTAAGTCTAGCCCATCACATTTTCTCCCTTCCTAGCATTACTCAATATATTAAACAATACACCAAGTTGAAGGAAAATATTCTATTGATCAATGTGAGGGGCTAAAAGTAAACAAAATATACAAAGTACAGGGAAATATACAGTGCTGAATCATGAATAGGTGTGTGCGTTCATGCACATTTCAACATTTTTAAAAAAAGCTTGTTACTGGGAAAAGGACTTTTAAAAAAACAAAACGTGTCACTAATCTGCAAAATATAGGTCAGATACAGCATCTGAATCCTAAATGGTCGTATTCACCCATGGAAGCATTATCCATGCAAAGTTTGAAGCAGGTAGAGTTTAACAGAATGACACATTTGAACTCTTAACCTGCTGCAGAAAAAACCCTATTCTGAACACTCATATAAAAATATAGGTCAGATGCAGCATCTAAATCTAAATGAGTGCATCCAAATACAAACCATCTATGCAAGTTCAAATCATCTATTATGGTTAATATCTATTATGGTTAATAGTGTTGTGTTGGGCTAATTCTGTCATGGATTGGTTGGTTGTTTATTTGTTTGTTTTACGTCCCGCCAATACATTTTCACTCATATTGAGATATCGCCATTTGCAGGGGAAGCATCACAAATTTAGACCTATNATTTTCACTCATATTGAGATATCGCCATTTGTAGGGGAAGCACCACACTTTGTACTCAGAGTCATAGCAGTGAGGGTTCTTTAATGTGCAAATGCCTCCTATGACACAGGACCTCTATTTTTTAATGTCATATCTGAAAGGCCCTTGATTCTCACTTCTAAAATGTCGAGTATTTGTCAAAGGAGCAATCACAATTTATTTCAACGTGGCCACAGCACGAGTAGAGCTCAAACTCAATCTTGGTTGTGAAGCGAATGCTCTAACCAATGAGCTATGGAAATAGACCATAATTATAAGAAAAACCTGCTGTCCACAAACACTCATAAGAACTACGAAAGAACCAAATTTCCTGACTACCAGTATCAAATTCACTTTCTTTCAATAATTTCTGTTTTATATACCCTCTGATCCATGTGATGGCAGATGACGACGCAGGTATCTCTCGCAGGTGAAGGACTTGTTACAGTGAGGACAGGGGTGATCATGAGACGACGTATTTATGTGATGCTCCAGTGCCTCAGGAGTGGAATATTTATTCATACAGCGAGTGCACTGAAAATGCCTGAAAATATAAGCAAATTTTTCTATACATTAACTTTCAGCTGTATGACACAACTTTCTATTTTTTCTACAGAAAATCACTGAAACAATCTATGTTCATGAAAGTATTATTCATAATGTAATCAATGATAAATTGATTATCATATATCGATGTTATGATTGATCTTATTCATCATAGGCTTACCTTGGTCCAGTCTTGGGTCCCTGATGAGGGTACAAACTGTGTGTGTATTGGTGGAGCCCCAATTCATACAGTGAAACAAACATCTTGCTACAAATGTGGCAGCGGTAGGACATTTCACATTCATGTTCCTTAATGTGCTCCAGAAAGCTATCTAGTTCCTTGAACACTTTGCTGCATTTAGCCATGGAGCACTTGAAGACCTACAAAATTAATTTGCATTTTAAAAATGCCCACCGGACTTGTTCAAAATAATTTGCACCTTTTCATAGAAGCACTCTAAATGTACACTTTCAATGCAAAACTTGGGATAATGTGGACTTTTTCAGAAAAATGTCAGGTGTTTATAAAAGCAAACTAAATATAAAACTGACATACTGACTACATGTGTATTTGAGTTTATATCCATTTGGGTTCTACTGTTTGAGACCCAAGTGCTACAGACNATACTGACTACATGTGTATTTGAGTTTATATTCATTTGGGTTCCACCCTTGAGCCTAAATCCCTAGCCAGGGTTCATGAATTTCACTATTTTGGTAAAGGGATCCATACCCTTAAGAATGAATACATTTTTCTCTAATATATGAAACACAAAGCCCACCTTAGCCATTGAACCCTGATCCAGGAGTCATCAATTTAACAATCTTAAAGGTAGATGAGAGTAGAGACCATTAGGAGAGTCCAAATGTTTGAGACCAAAATCTAAATGCATGCTCTTGCTCAAACCTGAGGACGCAACGAATACGTTTTCATGCCAAAGTTACAGCACTGGCAGGTCCCAAAGAACCCCTCCTAACGATCGTGAAAAGAAGAAAGCTGTCGTGGTTCGGCCATAAGACCTGCCACAACACCCTATCAAAGACAGTCCTACAAGGGACCCTGGAAGGTGGCTGGAGACGTGGAAGACAGGTGAAAAGCTGGCATGGATTACATAAAGACTGGACTTGAATGGACAGCCCCACCCAGATCAGGGAAAGCAGAGGACCGAACTGTTGGCGCTCCCTGACACACAAGTCGTCCCTCATGTCTCCTCTACAGCCTTCATGGTCAGGAGAATGAAGTGAGGAGGTGAGGTGAATGGTAGATCAAGACAGTCTCCCTTATCACAATATACAAACATAAAAATTTATATTTTAGCCATCCTTTAACACTGATAATGTCCCTCCCAAATTTGATGAAGACTGGATGTGGACTCTCAGATAAGAAGTTGATTATACTTATGAATGGTGATGGAAACTACCATTCAAAATAAGGTCACATGACTGAGTGACTTTGATGACCTACATTTGGACAGTTATACTGTTGTATGTAGATGCTATAAGTCATCTTTGTTGTAAACTGGTTTTCCATTGATTGGTGCTGCACAAAAGCAGTGGATAAGAGGTATACCGGTACTTTGTTTTGCCTAAATAAGCGGATTTTATTGCTCAATAGATTTCTATGTAGCACAAGAGATATTCCCAATGGTAGCCTAGTTGTTGTCTCCTTGTAGCTCATGCTTCATACTTCACTGTATATTCATAATGCAGTGTAGTAGATTGTGACATAATAGTCTATCGTCATTGTTGATTTGAAATGAACTCTGAATGTGTGAAATGATACAGATCAAATCCTGGCTGCCTATAATTGGGGCTTACCTGCTGTACATGTATGATACTGTAAATTCCTAATAATTAAAGAAGAGAGAGGAGATATCACGGCTTGGCGGCTGCACCACTTCTATCTTTTTTTAAATGAGGCAGTTGCTTACAACAGTTGTTGCACTAAACTTGGGTAGTTTTTCTACAGTTAGTTTACAAAGTCAAGCCTTTCACAATCTTTGGTCGTTATAAATTGGCAGGATATTAAACCTCAAACAATCGGCAGCCATTTTGCTCCACTGTTTCTTTAAATCAAACCTAACAATATGGGTGAAATGGTGAAAAATCTATACATGTTCAGGACGGGAATTTCTCGTGTCTTCATAGCAAAATGTTCAATTATTACAGATTAGCATAGAATTCCTTCCATCCGTATTACTTCTATATACGCTGATTTTGACTCACGGATTACTGTGTTTGCCTGTTTGAGGGAAACAGACGTGAGAGCCTTTAGATGCCTTCAGTGGCTTGACTTGCGACAAAAGTAGGTGATGGGAGTCTAACAGTTAGCCACAACATGTTCTAAGAAGGGCAGATTAAGTGGATAAATTTTATAAGGGAGAATGCTTACTTACCTCGTGGACAACTCGCTACATTTAACCAGGCCACGGGACAGTCTGATGTAGTCCAGCGTCGTGTTACTTTTATTATCCAACTGAAGTCCGACACAGACGCCAATTCTTTAAAGAGTTCGTGATGTCAGAGCCCCGATCGAACAAATGGATCGAGGTTACTTTCCAATAACATTAAGGTAGGTGTTCAGACAGTTAGGTGTGTTTTGCTGGGACTGTATGTACTTGACCCTTTATGATATGCTACTTACATGGTGATACATAAGGGTTTGCCTGAGTAAAAATCAAGCGGAAATTAGTATGCCTTCAGTTGCCATTTGGTCCAAGGAATGGGTGTCCTCCTTGTTTGGTTCTCCCAAATACAAACCAAAAGGTCACCCCATCCCATCTAAAAATAAACAACATCATTGATATGAAGTGTAGAGATACTGAGTTTACCAAACTGATATAACGGGAGATCCGTCCACTTGGCAACTTGTCACATTGGTTTACTTTAACATTAAACCCATGGTAGGCTTAAATCTATAAAAAACTGAAATAATCATTGGTTAATATCAACTTCAAGTGAAAAGTAGTATAACATCATAAGCTTTTTAAGGTAGATCTCTAACAACTCGTCATAATGCTGACTTCCTTTCGAAATATGGATGAAAATAATCACTATCAGGGTTATATATCAAATCATTTTCGAAATTAAATGCCTAGCCGGCTAGCTCCAGTAAGTTGCATGCTGCCTTCTGAACGCAGTTGCGGTTCGACTTCCAGCAGGAGGGGTTTTTAAATTTTTTTTTTCAACAATTGGTTTCTACTAAAACCTGCATTTTTTTGCCCGAAAATTAGTGAATTTTAAACTTTTTAATTTTCAAAATCATTGTTTAGCATATTCCATCTAATTTTTTTTTTCATCCGACCGTCACAATTTTCTCTGGTGTAGGCACTCCTTAAGTTGCATAATCAGTGGTAAATAAGGTGTGTGTGTGGCTGTGTGTGTAGTGTGTTGCGCACAGCCTCTCCACCCTTCACTCTCTCGCCCAATATTCTAATTAAAAAATCTTTCAAGATCTTTTAAAGAATGCACAATTTACAATTCTGAACCGAATGCACACATTTTTCATTAGCCGGGGTACCCCCGGCTATCAGGCATGGCCTGGCTCTGGCCGCATTTTTGTAGTAACAGAAAGCGCCTCCCAAAACTGCCACTCCTTCATAAACCATGCAGTAGGTTTTTGAATGCTAAATTCGATAACTCTTTATTAATTTTTTTCAAACCATTTTTGATATTTTAAAACAATTGAATGCGCATAGGATTGTTATAAGTAGTAGCGGACAGTTAGATATAGAACCCTATATGTCTCCACCTAAGTGAGCTAGCGAGGCTTTTTTCTTGGCCATGATGTAAAGTTCTAATCTTCGATCAATGAAGTTAAGCAATGCGAGCCGTGTTAGCGCACTCTGGGCTGCGTTCAAGATCGTAGCAGCTACGTAGGGCTTGGTAGCACTATGACCACTCTTGATCGGCATGGCTAAGGCTAGCCCTACGTAGCGATAACAACGTAAAATTCAAAGATAGTAGCGTTCAAGATACCTACTAGATTTCTAGCCCGTACGGCTAGGCTAGCTGCTATGATCTTGAAAAAACGCAGCCCAAGATTGGTGACCGCTAAATGTTTAACACTTGAGAATTTTTTCACATCCATATGGAGGACCGTCACCAACCTTTGCCAGGTGAAGGCTGCCAATATAGACCTATGCCCTTTTTCTCAAGACCAACACGGCAATTGCAACACTTACTATGATCAAACGTTTGTAGGGGTGGTGTTGTACTTTTGTTTGTTTTTTGTATTTTTTATTATTTATTTACTATCATTATTTTTTTTTTTTGTTTGTTTTGTTAGTTTTTGTTTTTTTAATTTATTATTTTTATTTTTATTTTTTTGGTTTTGTGTGGTTTTTTTTTTCTCCTCCTCTCTTCTCTTCTTCTTCTTCAATACAAGTACCTTCTTCTTCTTCTTCTTCTTTTCTTCAATACAGGTAACTGGGCTATTAGTACATTAAAGTACTTTTAATTTACTTTTAATTTTTGCTAATTTTTTTTCGGACATAAGCCAAAGAACCTGCCTATTTGCTCAGGATTCACGATATTTGTAATAAAAATTTTGTAAATAAAAATAATATTTTAATTTCACAAGACCATATTAAGGATGAAATGTTGTCCGAGAATTTTATTTCATCATTTGATTCCTGTAAACCCTTAAAAACTACACAATTTTCAAGGTGCAAACCATCTGGAATCCTAAAAATAAGTCGTGAAAGACCTGCTAAATATCACAACACATGACGATGCTGTAAACGTAAACAAAACGTCCATATCAATACTATGGCAGGGGCATTCTTTTACACACTGATATTTGGGACAAACGAACATGTTTTACCCACTGATCAAGATAATGGGCTCACAGAGGTTGTGGGACAGTTGACAGGGATGCTTACTCCTCCTAGGCCAATCCTGATCCCACCTCTGGTGTAACGAGGGTCCATGCTTACCCAGCTCTTTTTCGTCATTCCATTTAGGACTTAGATTGTTATCTTCACATTTTCTTCTAACTAGTAAGTCAGTTCTATGTATGGTTTTTTAACAAATTTGCCCTTTGTGCTAAAATGATCAAAAATTTTACAAAATGTCTGAAAGCAAGATAATTTATTCCTGCATTTATTTCAGTATACAGAATTGAAGATCAGGTTTTAGTCTTCTTCATCTTGGTAATGTCAGCACTGGACAATGTATAAGACGCTAAAGCTGTTTATATCATGTTCTTTACCAGTACTCAATAAGGAATGTGAGGTTTTATCGAATATCGGTATATCATGATATTCATACCCACCATATGTATTGTGATATGGCGGACGAAAAATCATATTTTTTAGACATAATTACTAAGTTCACGAAAAAATTATGGTTTTATATACAGAAAGTCTGATTTGTTAAATTTTTGCAAAATGTCTATTGCTTAATGTATTCAACCACTATTTACATTATTCAGCCATATTAGTCAATACCTTTATTTTCTTGTTACATAGGTTGTGAGTTCCATTCCCATGATTTGATTTTTTATGCTGATCTGATATTTTTTTGTTATTTTTTTTTCCTTACAGTTTTTCTAATACAAATTAAAATGTTTAAACAAGAAACGTTTTTGGTGAACAACACACATAAGGAGTGCTGAAATCGAGAGGACATAGGGAAAAATGCAATGTCCTAAAATATCGCGATATTTCGACGATATTAAGAAAAAATATTGCTGATATAATCGCGAATAACAACAATTCTTCTAAATCTTGGCGATACCATCCCTAGTACTTAAAGAAAGTATATTAATTTCCCTCCTTTTCCCATCTGTACATCAATGGCAAAATTAACTCCGAACATTTCTTCCTTTTAAATGTGCACCTAATTGTAAAGTGGATAGCTGTAAAATATTACTTACTATACTTACTTACTTGTAATAAGTTAATACCAATTTTCTAGCTCAAGTGGTAATTGACTGTGGACTAGATACTTTCAATCCTATAATTTAATTTGTTCCCTTTACGGAGGTTGATAAGAAAAATTATATTTTATCACTGGCCCAGTTCCTGTACAAGACTGTTGTTGATTTTTTTTTTTGCAGGCAATTAAAGGCATTGGGAGCAAGTCCCCTAGGTCCCTTTAATGTTCCAATTTTCAATTCAATTTTTAATTGGCAATTAAGCACATATACAAGTGTTGTTAGTAAGTGTTGTAAATCGGCACAAAATTTCTATCGATTATTGAATTGAACTCGGCAGTACACGATCGATTTATAAAATTGATTATTTGAACTTCTGGAAATGAGATTTTTGCCCACAATCAGGATAACTCGAGTAGGCTCCATCATTCCAGGGTAAACAGAATTATGGAATGCGCCTATCCAGGGCATGAGACGCTCTCCTGGAGTAATAATTCAAAACGCAGTGCACTCTAAATGCAAACGTAAGCTTAGTAATAGTGATACATTGTAGCACAATATAGTTCTGACAAGCTTTTCAGGTATAAGTTTCATCTGAAAGTATGCAGTGTTGGTCATTGTCAGAGACCAATCGATGTTCAAAATTTATTAATCCGATTGTCCGCCAAGTGCCCCTTTTTTTTTTTTGCTTTTTTCAGCGACGATTTTTCGATAGTCGCGACTTATCGTAACAACACTAGTTTGTTGCCATGGAATATAAAAGTATATTAATACAAAATACACTACATACTGTGCTACATATAAGTTTTATAACTATAAAATGTTCGTTTTATATCAAAACAAATTATAAAGTTACACTTTATGTAATTGAAAAAAAAAAATTTTAAAAAATCTATGATCCAAGCCAAGATAATAAGTTACAAGCACAGAAACCAGTATATAGTCTGAAATAATTAAAATATCGGGAATCTATCCATGCCACCAAAAGCCCTTTGGTGGGGGGGTTTTTCTCCAGGAGGGTTAAAAATCTCCACTATGACTATTGATCAAACATGATATACAATTGCCGGTTTTCTATGCTTAATAAAAGTTAAAAGTACAGACACATCATAAAACTTACATCATCCATGAGCATTAGAATGAGTTCGTTTGGCCGCACTTATATGCAAATCTGCGCAGCACGTTTATCGTGCACAAAAGATTCCATTTGACTCATCGCTGCAAAAAATCATAAATGTTCTCAATGTTGATCAGCCTATTTTTAACTTTCAGTTTTAAGCCGGCCATTGTGACATCAACGTCATCATTCAGGGAAGATACTTATTATGGAATTCACAATTTATTAGGAGAACGAATCTCCGGAATCCTACAGTGAAATCAACCATGAATCAGCAATTCTAGAGAACTTATACAAGGTTACAGTTTCATTTCATATATTTGTTTGATAGATTCGTTATCCTTGTAAATTATGGCTGTTCTAATCAATTGGTGAAGATTTTTGTTTTGGGTGTTCCGCATTTTGTCCATTCGAAGTTAATGCGAAGCAATTCTCTTCAGCCCGATGTTAATATGCATGGATTTCCAAAAAATTATTGTTGAAACCAGACTTCTATTTTAGATCTTTGTGATGTAAAAAGAAGCAATAATAGTGAAATTCTTTGTATTTTTTTCAATCAAATATATAAAATACGATGCCATCCGGAGGGGTGTAAATTGGGGTGTTAAGGAAAGGTCATGGAATGGCGTGTGTAAGTGGGCGGGTCTTAACTTTTTTTCGATCAATCTCCGCTTTTCATACTAGTCAAGGCAAACCTGATGAAATTTATTCGTTTTTGGTTTCTCCTTTGACTCTCTCTGAATGATTTTTTGAGATTTTTTTTAATTCAAGATGCTGAGAGTTCATATTCATCTGGTGTCATGAGATGGCTTGAATTAATTAAGTATATAAAGGATCAACCAACCCAAACAGGATCTTTGATTTTTTTTCACCCGTGCGCAGGCATTTTCAACGCTGTTCAGTTTCCAGGTGTTGGTCCTAAGGCAGCGCCAACTGTAAGTACTAACAGAACAAGGGAGAAAATCAATATGGACCTGCGAGACTGATGATTCGAACCTAGGCCCCCTTTGAATCTCTGTGACCCGTAAACCAAGGCAATTTCACCAAGCAAGACTAAGGCAAAGGTCTGGGGCCGCGTTTATGCCCCTAGCTGGTCCAGGGTGGTTAGGGGTCCAGAGGGCACAAGCCTCTGGACATTGAGAGGACTTGTCTCATTTTCAATGCATGAAGTGGTGGGGGCCCTTTAGAGGTGCAAAGATCGGAGCCCTGGCCTGAAGGGGGTGAAGAACCCTGATGGCTGGTTTTTAAGTACGCATTTTATTAATAGCGGCACGCGGTTTTAGTAGTCCATTGAGTCAGGCCCTGCACTTGGGGTAGGGTCCGGAGACTGGCCGAGCTGTTGAGAGGTTTCTAGTCAACATTTTCACTTTTTTGCCAAAGGTGTTTGGAAGAGGTGTTCTTTTGTTCATTAAGGTACGGCTTCTTTAGTTTATGGCCTTGACGAATCTCTAGTCGGCGCATGCCTTCTTTATGGGTGGTACCTATACTGGTATCTATCTGGCTCACTGGTCGATCTGATATCTCGGCTTGGTTCGCACCTAGGTGCATGTATGTCAGATCTCACC
Source organism: Ostrea lurida (assembly GCA_903981925.1). NCBI lineage: Eukaryota > Metazoa > Mollusca > Bivalvia > Ostreida > Ostreidae > Ostrea > Ostrea lurida. The sequence goes on along the minus strand of CAJDSM010036462.1, from coordinate 13,366 downwards.
TCTCTCTTCGAAGATAAGTTGGACATGCTTGCGGTCGTTCGTAGGTATGACGGAATTCCCTAGAATAGCCCTAGGGCTGAGAATAAATTCACATATATGGATAAAATAAATTAATGAGAATGTTTACATTCAGGCAAATCTGAAGCATCGCGTAACAAATTTGCAATATGTACTAGGTACACATCACATCCAAATGTTCAGTTTTCTAATAGAAAGAAAAAGACAGGGAGAGATTCATAATGTAAGAAGGGCCCTGGAAAGACTAAATTCACTGTTTCAAAGATGATTACCAGGGAGGATTTTTTGTGCATGCATTTCCATCGCCGAGCCATGTGCTGAGCATTCTGAAGGTCACCCTAACAGTATTCCCAATAGCTTGCATCTTAATATCGGCTTCATAGATTGCTACGTTTAGAGAGAACCTTGGTTAATGTTACTCATTGCAGAATGTAGTGAACCCAACATTAACCGGAGATGTTACATATACTGAATGATCAACATATCAAGTAACGTTTGATTAACTGGTACTTTGGGCTTCCCATGTGGAACACTTATATCATGATCCAAAAATGTATTGAAGTTTAGACTTCAGTTAGAACTTCTTCAGCTTAATGGTGGGAAAACCACCATACACAATCAGTACAATTTGTGTGGCTTTCCAGTGTTCGATATTATTGTCACCAAACCTCCAGTTCTAGAACATTTGTTTTGCCTTTCTGAACTATGAATGTCGCTCAGTCATTGGGTGGTAAACCTCGTCACTGACCTGCCGATCTAAATTTCTTTAGACGGCGTCTCATAGCAAAATATAGTACGGGAACATTGGCGGATGTTACGTCTTTTTTTTTATGTCATTGACACTACTTTTGTCATACGTGGGCTGTCCTAAATTTTGGTCCTCCTGAGCAAAACCACTTAATTAGGTTTGTTACTGACTGTCTACAGAAATATGTCGGGTGTTGTTCAAGTCCATAAAAAGGCTCGGCTTCGCCTCGCCTTCTGTAATGGAATTGAACATCCCGACATATTTCTGTAGACAGTCAGTAACAAACCCTAATAAGTAATAATATCTATGAATTGCTTGCATCACTTCAGCTGGACAGACCTTAGGCATAAGAGGAAGTGAAGCCCAAAGAAATGTTATGTGTGTTATAAGATCAACAGCTAGAAGAAGGGAATATGTATACATCAGAAGGGAGGGAACGGACTCATATTAATTCTGTGAGGGTTGCAAAACAGAGCTATGACGTATTCCATTCACGATTTTCATAACAAATAAACCACAAAAAATAAAATTGCTTGAAATGATTTGAAAACTTTTATATCATTAATATGTGTCTTTCATAATTTTGCATTCTTCCAACAAAGTTGAGGAAGGGAGAATTTCAATTAAAGGCAGCAGCACTGTATAATTTCAAACTTAGAAAATATATAGAGATTTTATATTTTGTTCATTAGCTGTTCCTGTGACTCTCATCGTGGCATATAATTATTATGAAGGCTTAATTTTGCAAAATCTTCATTTGGTTAAAACCTTGCAACTCTTTGGAAGAAAATTACTGGTTAAAAAAACAAAAGAAAACTGGTAAACTATTTATAAATAAAAAGAATTATATTTTTCCCCCATAAATAATCATTTATTTGTTATAAAAAAAAAAATGTGGTTCAAAGGGACAATAACTCCTATGGGACAATGTTTTAAACTATTCCTTTGAATTTTGGGGTAATATAACCGGAGTGTTTGCATGAAAAGATGACCGTAACGAACAGTTTGAATTATTATATTTGTAGTATAAGACTGGGTTTTTTAAGATGAAGGATATAGGTTATGAAGACCCACAATTTTGGTCTCAATAACTGGTAAATGTTTTGGTAGGTTACTGTATAACATGTACCTGCATGGTATACATGTATGCATTAAACTGACCAGGATTAAGAAGAAGTTGGAGTTTTGTTGAAGCTTTTTAAACCCAACAACTACTTACATGTAATTATGCTGTATAAACTTTATATATTTATTTTTATGCTTCAAATATGGTTGCACATGCAGCTGTAGTGATCTTTCTTTCAGGCATAATACATGTATATATGTACCTTAAACATGTTTTTTATCTGATCAATACTAACCAGTATTATCAAACAATTTCATTATTCATTTTTACAGTCCCAGGGATGGACAATCAAACAGCTGTAGCTGTGCAGTCTTTTGATTGATTCACAAGTCATAAACAGAGACCCCAACAGGTAATACATATAGAGGATCTTGAACGAGTGCTTATGGTATATGAAATGAGTTACCAGATTAATTCCCAAGTCTTCGCAAGGGAAATATTTAAATCCGGTAACTTATTTTATAAATTTTTTTATATGCATAATCTCTTGTATGTTTTCACCAGTTCATATGATAAATGTCAGCAATTTCGAATAACCTCAACAAATCTGTATTATTATCCTTTAGAATAATTTCAGTCACTTTCATTGGTCCAGGGCTGGTCACAGTGAAGGGAGATAATTCGTGATGTCTCCCTCACGCCGCGGGGTGACAACTGTGTTGTCTCTCTGTAGATGAGTATATGGCGCAGAAAACACGTTGCGAAATTTTAAACGTTTGACCGTGTTTTGCGCTCATTCTATTATGACGTCCACAACGAAGCTTTCCGGCTCGTTTTTGTAGAAAAAGTTGTTACGATCTTGATGACGTTTTCACATAAAAGAATCAAAGTCAAGAAAATGTTTTCAAGATAAATTTAAAAAAAATACTCTATTTTAGATTCTTCAGGATAAGATAAAACTATTATGGACTGTTTCAGCAGGGAAGAAATCACAAAAATTATCAGATCTTAGTAAGGTGTTATATAACCCTTGGGCGCCATAGGCGCCCGAGGGTGATAACCCTACTTACGACCTGATAATTTGGTGATGTCTCCCCGCTAAACAGTCATAATTGGGTCTATTGATCTGATTTATTGAATAAATAGCTTAAAGTTAGTAAATGAAACTGCTAACTTCACCGGTAAGTGATGTATTACGACTCATTGGGCCTCTTCCTCCCCCACCCCAACCCCCTTGATCTAAAATGCAGTAATTTAGAGACCAGCATATAGGATATCGTAGTGAAAAGATTGTGAATATTCATCTTTTTGTGATTTTGCCATCATCTGGACCTCATCTCTTACACAAGCTGCCACCTGGAAGAAGGAATGTACTAGTTGGCTAATTGAATGTAGGTGCAACAGAATCATGGTGGAAATGTTATAAGGAAATGTGACTCTCTGGAGATAAGAGGAGATCTTGTGAGACAGCCAGAATATAACAATTTAATCTGGTTGGGCGGGTTTGGGGCAGTACTTTTTTAATTTTTTTATTTCAACATTTTTCAGTTGATGAATAGAATGTATTCCAATTGGCACGGGAGTGTAAAAAGCAGGTTCTGTTTTCCCTGTCTGTTTTCTTTGGCCCCAACGCAATCTCGCGTGTAAGTGGCCCTCGGACCATTCCTGCAACCAGAACAGTTTCTTCGAACAACCAGAATGTGCAAGACATTGTCCTGACCACAAACGGTAGAGGGGGTCCCGCCGACTCAGTGACAGCCAGCCGTGCACCAACATATCCATTCAGGTTTACTTATTTTTGATCAAAAATCATCAGTATATATTCTGTCATCTAGATTTTGTTACTAGATTAATTTTCTAGAGTTGGTTGATATTGTGAAAACAAAACAATTGTGAATAAAAGCTACAGAAGCATATGTGTCAAGTAAGAATTTAGCAAAAATTAGCCATCCATGTACACATCATTCATACCAATAATAATCAACTGTACGGAGCAACATTAATTACAGTGTTTCATGAATCAGTACATGATAATATGACTTAATTAAGTAACTTGTGAATTAAATTGATTGTGGTTTTTTTTTTGGTTGTTTTTAATTATATGTACAGCTGTTTTTCTGATGTATATACAATGAGCTGGATTTTTTTCCCTGCCAGTCCTCCATTCCTCTTACAGATAATGTGACTCCAAAACCAGCCATAGCCCAGATATGGTGCTGCTGATGACCTGATGTGTTTACTATATTGACCAATTCCCTTGGTAAATCAGACTTTACAGCTGTAAGTAGCAACCCTGGTTTTCAAAAATAGAAATGGAGAAGCCTCATGCAGGCTTGCTCTATTGAAAATGTAGTCCGTTTTAGAAACAACTTGTTCACGATTTTAACAAAGGAATTCTTTTTATACCTTCAACACTTTAATAAGGCGAATTCTTTTTTAACTATTACCTAATTAGTTAACCATTAATAAAGATTAAGGTATCTGATTAAGCAGAAAATTTTTGTATCAAGTATTTGAAATAGAATGATGCATGATATATTTTCAGTCCTTTATTCATGGTTATTTAGTGATCTTTTGATGGAGTCCTATCTTTTGATATGGTACCCGCCTGTTTTTAAGGGACCCTCAGCATCCACCAGGAGGACCTTATCTGCCCCAGGTGGCCACTTAACCCAGCACAGCTCCCAACAGTGTGACTTTAACTGGGTCCCATTAGCAGATGACGTCCTCCGCTACCGACTGGTAACTGTGCCACCAATACATCCGCCACTCACCATCGATCCAACGCCAACCCGCCTCAAGCAAACTACCTTTGTTACAAGAGGAGAGAAGAGCATTGCCTAACTAACGTATAAGTAAAACCTTAGCCCCACAAAAGCAGGTGAATCTCTCTCTCTCTCTCTCTCTCTCTCTCTCGTCTCTCTCTCTCTCTCCTCTCTCTCTCTCTCTCCTCTCTTCTCTCTCTCTCTCCTCTCTCTCTCTCTCTCTCTCGCTCTCTCTCTCTCTCGTCCTTTGTGGTTTTTCTTGTACAGGTATGCAGCACATGCATTTTTATGCTTGCTTATGTAGGGTTGTATAATGATATAAGTGTATGAAAATTGATGCTTGAATCATCTGTTCTTGTTCTCCTCTGGAGAGAGGGTGTGGCTATGGCCAAAGCAGGGAACAACAATGACCTCATATATGGGAATACTGTAAACCAACTAATTATTATACCCCACGCAACGAATTGCGGAGGGTTATAATGTTGTTTGACCCGTCTGTCAGTCCGTCAGTCAGTCGTCAGTCCTGTTTTTCTTGTCAGCGCAACTTCCTCTGAAACCGTCAACAGAACTTAGTGAAACTTTGTAGTTATGAAGAACATACCATGTAGATGTGCATATATGCAGGAAATTCTGATTTCAATTTTTTTTTCGGGGAATTATGCCCCCTTTGAACTTAGAAATTTGGCCACATTTAAATATACTATTGAAACAGTTTGTCAGCGCAAGCTCCTCTGAAACCGCTGAAGCAGATTATCGTGAAACTTTGTAGTGATGAAGAACATACTGTGTAGATGCGCATATACACATGAAATTCTGATTCAATTTTTTTCGGGAAATTATGCCCCTTTTGAACTTAGAAATTTGGCCACATTTAAATATACTATTGAAACAGTTTGTCAGTGCGACTCCTCTGAAACCGCTTACAGATTATCGTGAAACTTTGTAGTGATGAAGACACTACTGTGTAGATGTGCCATATACACAGGAAATTCGATTCAATTTTTTTTCGGGGAATTATGCCCCTTTTGAACTTGAAATTTTGGCCACAATAAATATACTATTGAAACAGTTTGTCAGCGCAACTCCTCTGAAACCGCTGAACAGATTATCGTGAAACTTTGTAGTGATGAGAACATACTGTGTAGATGCGCATTATACACAGGAAATTCTGATTAATTTTTTTTTTTCGAGGATTTTGCCTTTGACCTCTTCACACATTAAAACACTGAATGGAAGAAGGATAAAATTATTGTATGTTTAATGAAAAGATCTCTTACTTTATTTTAGAAAAAAAATCCTACTATAATTAATAGTTATCAAATTATGTGTATCCATTTATAACCGATATTCAATTATGATTTCCTACCTGATTGCCCAAAACTACATTTCAAGCAATGTGGGAGCGTGGGGTAATGTGAGCTTGCTCACTTTTTCTTTCATTTTGCATGCCAAGACATATTTGTGAAGTTCATGAGAACCTTGCATTGCAATTATTTCTTGCTTTGAGTCAGTCCTTTAATGTATATCTTATTTGCTTTTAAAAGATTATCTCAGTCACTCCCTAGGGAAAATAATAAAGCCATCATGAATAAATGCTGGTTTACAGTATATTGAGTTGTGTTTGGACCCCGCATTATAAACCAAGTTAAAAATTTGAATGTCAAGGTGTCGCCCCTACTTACACATGTATGCAGTATAAAAGCAGTGTAATTCAACTATAGATGTATCATTGCGTTGATAGAAATCACTTTCATTATAGTGATTAAATGCATTGTTATGGATTTCTCTTTATGACTTAAACAGGATAAATCTTAAGATTTTTTTTATTTTAGGGAGAAAATCAGCCCAGGCCCAAGCAAATTTAGTCCGTGGTGGCAAGTGGCACGGAAATATGGGTCCGTTCGGATGAGACGTTGTAAAAATGGTGGCCTCATCCTGGAGGGGGAGAAGAAGATTGCTCTGTCAATACTGCAACAAAGCGTTCACTAAAAAACTTCGATCTCCAGCAGCACATTCGAGCACACACTGGGGAAAAAGCCTTTCCAATGCATAGTGTGTGGCAGGGCTTTTGCTCAGAAAATCTAATGTCAAAAAAGCACATGAATACACATAAGGTTTGTCGTTATGTATTATAAATCTATTTACCCAAACTGAATACAAGGCAGTTGCAATTTGTCTATATGTCACACTTTTCTATTGATTTTTTTATTGCTTATGAGTTCAGTACCGTATAAAACTTGAAACAATTTCAAAAATGTCCATATTGAAACAATGTGCATGGAGTTGAAATTGCAAGCATATGTTTGACAGGTTTGGCCTACAGGAAACAGGGAAGACATTACCAGACAACCCCCTCTAGAGGTGGAAAATGTCCATCACTGAACCACCCTGTTTCAGTAGCAAAAGTCATACAGAATGTTGTGGTTAATAGAAAGAGCAGGTTGGTGTCTATAGATAGTAAACATGCTTAATATAGTTTTATCACATTCAGAATGTCTTTATGTTTCATTCTTGATATTTCGAATTCACTGATATCTCAAAACTTTGTTCTTGGTCCATCGAGTTCAAGATAACGAGGTTCGACTGTATATGACAAATTAAAAACTTGTCTCATATCAATTTTGACCAGGCCTTGTAAAGTGGTGCTGGTATACCTATCATATTCAGTGACTTACATTCGGTTATTGTCATAATATTGTGTAGATTTCATTTCAGCCCAATCACACTACTCAGATCCTAAGGAAGAGGCTAGAACCCGGGTGTTGATAGATAACTCCTACATTTGCCAGTATTGTCCCTGTAGATTCAAATCCTACTTTCATCTGAAATCTCACATGGTGCAGCATAAAAACCAACAGGTCAGTTGTAAACATATCAATCAACAAAGGTTAAACTGGTACCCTGTTGACTACTGTAGATTCCTTATTTTACGTGAGTACTTTATATCGCGAGTCAAACTCTTACAAGTCAAATCGCGAAAATGTAAATTCGCGATTGTTGTGTTAATGAATAGTAATTGTACATGTATTTTAGTACATGAAAATAAAAGCGAAACTTTTATTTTCGCGATCGATGCTCCCCGCGAAATTACGCGATAATAAATTGCTCGCGAA
>CAJDSM010036455.1:0-13226 GCA_903981925.1 Ostrea lurida | reverse complement strand
TTGTTTACCTATATTGAATACGCTAGTATAAAGAAGTTAACAGTTTCTGGTGTTTCTCACATCTCATTTTGTCTACAACACGGTATTTTCTGTAAACAAAAACAAGGGAGAGCCTCGTTTACATAACAAAGAATTTTGAGAGTTGTATTTTACTTGTAACTCAACAACTGACATTGGAATTTTGCTGAACATTACTTGTTTGATCATTTTAAACATCAAAATTATAAATATAAAATTTAGATCAAAACGTGTGAATGTCCTTTTAAAGGCAGACTAACAACTCAACTTTATAAAAACGGGACGATATCAGCTTCCAGTATAAGTATGGTAATTCATATCTATCTGAACCATTGAATGGAATATCAAATGTTTTTAAAACTGAAACATTATTTTGAAGAATTTCATCGTTTGAAAGAGAAGTTGGAGTGTAAGTGCGATTACCAAATCCGGAGTCAATACCAAGTTCATTTCAAATGCAGCCTTAATATCGAGCGTTACAAAGACAATAGTGTTACATGTTTTGTCAGCTGGTACCAAACATTCCTCATGTAGCATAATAAAATTTGATCATTTCTGGTTTACGAAGCACAGAAGGACAGCTGATACGCACTATTGTTTGTATTAGTCTAACACGGGATTTTGATATTCCTCTTATACTTTTTATCCATTCTGACAAGGTATCAAGGTTTTTTTTTCATACTTTGTCCATCGTTCGTCATAATTTTCGACAGAATTCATAATGAAAATTACGTTTTGTCGCCAATGGAATGACCAAGGATCTCCGATTCTTTGGACCCTTTCAAATAAGTGATCTCCGTTCCTGATTTTCAACTTTATGATAAAACCACCAGTAATGACATATGCAGCTGAGCTATAATTGAAAGAAGACGGAGAACAAGATTCAGTATAAAAATAGCAATATTCATGCAGTTTGATGGTATATGAAATTAAAAAGTTTGGATGCAATAGTGATACTAGTATTTCATTTAAACAATATTTTATTCAAAAAGAAATATGTGAATGGGATCGGGCAGCAGGTATTGCCCATGTTAGCCCTCTAATGATACTAGTATATTAAAGTGTTGTCGAAACGAAAGACAACACAAATTCGTATTTACCTTGTTTCGACTAAGGGTTCACGGCGTGTGTGACCGGTCAGCAGAGGGTGCTTACTCCTCTGTGTCACCTGATCCTGCCTTCGCGTTTGTCGGAGGTCCGTGTTGCCCTACATTCAATTTTGTATATGTTTTTGAGATTATGATTACGTTTAACATATTGTTAACTTCGCCAATTTATATTTGGCCGTTTTACTGAATATAGCTATAGACAAAAAGTCAAACTGACAGCTAAACTCTGTGACGAACAGAATCGCTTCGATGTCTCTACCGTTAACATTCTATATTTGTGCAGCGATAGCCCATTATGCCCTGTTATGTTACTCGAATGATTCGATACGCGAGAACATGTTCTACATATCTTCAATATTTAAACCGAGAGAGACAACTGACAAATAATTTGATAGAAAAGGGTTTAACAGTCGTTCAAGATCAACACTTTGCAAATTTTGTGGGTATAAGAATGATTTTATTTGCAAAACAATCTATCTTTATATCAATGCTTTTTTACCTATATCATATTTCTGATCAAGATAGACGACTCATGGCGGGTTTAACTGGTCATAGGTTTGTATTACTTTTCCTAGGTGCCTGATGCTGCCAGGGTCTGTGTTCGCCCTGTTTACAATTCTGTATCCTTTTGTTAATCCCCATGACAAGGATGTATGTCCTTTATATTCTCTTTTATAATGTGTAGACGACAAAGATTGAATTATGAAAAAAGGGGGAAAGCTACTCAAACTGTGTTTTATGTGCTGTAAATTTCCCAAACCGTGGAATACAATACCTGAACATAGCGATGACTAGATTAACTAGGAGGAGATTGGAGAACAGCATGTAGAGAGCTGATATTGCAGCCACTGTCCAGTCTTCTTGAGGACAACGGTCTATAGAAGGATCAGATTGCCACACTGATTCTTCTTTAGAACAGCCAGATAGGTCTTTACCTTAATTAATATAATGGCCGTGTCAGATATGCTCTTTCTTTCCTGTGTTGTCAGATATGGTTCCAACGCGTGCATAATAAATTGTAGTCGAGGAATACCAAAACTGGTATACAATTAACATAGAAATCCATTAAGGTAAGGTTATATGTTCCGATATGTTGATTATTTGTATTTCTATCAAATGTTAATGTTAACTATAGAATCCTTTTCTTAATAGAACAATGTAGATTTGTTTCAATCTGAACTTGATTGTTTTACAGTAAATTATACATGTACCAGTACCTTCTAGGAAGTCGGTAAATGTCTGTCCATAAAGCTGCCAATATGGGTAGTAAATTATTTTCCAGATAGATTTTCCTTTCCATATTTCCTGGTGGTCTGGCCATAGATTGGCATGGTAGTATATTCCCACCCCTACTATGACAAACGCGGTTAGAAATAGGAAGCTTAAAAGGTCCTTCAGCTGTTGAAGAAAGATAGGTTTTATTTATAATCTGTTTACGAGGTCTTTGTGTTTTATAATAATCAGTGACAAACTATGTTATATTGGGCAATGTTTAACATGCATGTCAATTTCAACGTGTATTAAGTACGCATTGTTACACATACGCTTTATGTGCAGTTCAATGAAATTAATTTGTTAGTAAGCCAAGATATCCATATAGTAAAGTGACTTTATACCTCGAATTTAAATTGGGGGACTTGTTTATATATATACCGCATATATACGAACACTAAATGAAAACGCTGGTTTCCAAAAAACTGAAACCATGTATAGAAACCTGACGTTGAGGTGCCTGTATGGTTTTTCACAGTGCGTAAAATTATATAGTTTCCACAAGTTCCCATTAAGTTTCATTCTGTGGAAACCTGAAGTTGAGGTTTCCAGTATGATTTCCGCAGTGCTTAAACTATTATATAGTTTCCGTGAAGTTTTAGTTTGCGGAAACTGTTGCCTTTTTACCATTGGTTTCTGCAATGCTGAAACTAACATGAAACTTTGAAGTTCAAAGGTTTTAATTAGATCCGAAGTAAGATTTGATGCCGGTCCATGTGAACTTGAAATATATTTTAAGATAGCCAAGCTACATCACACACTGCTCAGGAAATATGAGTTCACCGGACAATAATACACGGAATACATATTTGAAATTGTTCTATGTTAATTATGTTATGCTAATAATGGTATGTTCATATATTATGATCTGATAATTTTCATTTTATTTTATGTACAGTGTTTAGTACATACCATTTCCTTTATCATGATCAAAGTTGGCCCCATTCTCCTGTGAACCAGAAAAACTGCCAAAAACCTCAGATACATGACAAGAAGAGACAACGAGAACATCCTTCTGGCGTCAGTATAGGTGGAGGAAGGGTGAAAATGCCGTACAAAGAGCGCCGTTATCAACAGAAGATAAGACAAAAGATCTACCACATTCCAAAAATCGTACACATATCTTTTCAGTCTGGCGTAGTATCCGCGGTGTGATTTCCCAACTGATTCCAGGCAACCCTACAGAGAAATGAAAGCTATATCAACTTTTATTTTCCTGTAACTAGTAAAACTTTATTTAAAATTCATGTGATAAACAAAGAATGATTTTTCATTATCACCAAGAAGTTGAAGTATATTTCGTAGCACCATGGGTGTACATGAGGAGAGATAGTACATAAAACGTTGTACATCTTACTCAGACACGTAATAGTGGGATTGTTATCAGTGCGAGTCATATGCTGTCTGACGTGTTTCCTACATTTTTTGTATCTATTTTAAGCCGTTCTTTATACATAAATTGGCGGAGTTAACAATGTGTTAAACGTAATCATAATCCCAAAAACATATACAAAGTCGAGTATAGAGCAACACGGACCTCCGACAAAAGCGAAATCAGGATACACTGATGGATACGCTGATTTTGACTGTGCATTACTTCGTTTACTTGATCAAAAAAGGGTTCATGGTGGCTGTGACCGGTCGACAGGGGGATGCTTACTCCTCTAAGGCACCTGATTTCACCCCTTGTGTATCCGTGTTTGCCCAACTCTTAATTTGAATTCCGCTTAGGATTTATGAGATTTATCATTGCTCGTTATCTTCACATTTCATGTAAAGGCAAAGATAACGAACAGTGATCAATCTCGTATAATAGATAGAATATGCATGCCAAATTCCATATCATATGTCATCATATCAACCCTTGGGCTGATATACCATCATCCGTGCTGATATGACATGCATTTTAGCATGTGCTATTATACATGTATATATACATGATATATAGAGGTTAGTGCCAAACTAACAAACTCGGCCTTATGACAAACGGGATGACTTCTGCTTCTCCATCGCCATTTTCCAATATCTGCTACAGACTCGCGGCGGGTGTGGCCGGTCAGCAGAGGATGCTTAATCCCCCATGACACCTGATCCGTCCTTCGCTTTTGTCGGAGGTCCGTGTTGCCCTACATTCGATTTTGTATATAGGATTATGATTAGGTTTAACACATTGTTTACTTCGCCATTTTATATCTATGAAGCAATATCCATTATCAATATGTTGTTTATGTCTTTCAACTGATTCGATACGGAAGAACACGTTTTGCATATGATAGGTTTTTAAATCGATGTAGCCTGCTGACAAATAGGTTCAGGTTACAGAAGTTGCAAAAGTATTATTTAAAGTCAACAATATAGTTTACCAATACACCTGTCTTTTGGTCAAGTATGCCTGACGTGTTTCTTACCAATTGTTAAGTCGTTCTTTATAAATTCGTTTTGGTTAAGGATTACTCCATTTAACGGATAAAACTGTAGGGCTCACAGCGGGTGTGACCAATCGGCAGGGCATGAGATAATGCCAAAGGTACTCATATTACTCACCTGATCCCACCTCATATAGGTCCAGAGGTCCGTATTTGCAATACTCATAATTTTGTATTTTTTATACGAATAATGACATTGACCTTTGTTCATTATCTTCACCTTTTCATACAAATGAGTAAGATTAGCAAAAGATTTATTGATAAATTCTTCTCCGCTATTTCAAAACTTCGTGGAAAGTCGCTAGGTTATAATCTTAATACCGTATAAACAGAAATTTTAGCGAGGATTTAATTTTGGCATTATTAGCGATGTCTTTGAGATCGCTAAAATTAAATATCGCTAAAAATTAATTCCAAATCATTGGAAGAGCTTTTCAAAGTAATAGATTATAAAATCGCTAAAATTATTTACCGCTAAAATAAAATACCACTTTTAAAGGAGAAAACGCTAAATTTGCGTCTCGCTAAAATTTCTACTTATGCGGTATTTTACTGTATAGAACATAGAAATGTCCTCACAAAACAGCTGATAAGTTCTTCCACCAGATCTCCGAACCCCCACAAGTAAACAAAATACTCAAATATAATAGCCACATTCAGTCCGTAGAACTCTGAGCTGATACTGGTCAGTACAAACACACTGTATAATACCAGCATCGCCAAAAAGGTAAGCTGTAAAGTAAAATGTAGCATTATAATCATGTAGTTATTCCATTTATTTTCCTTGTGCTTTATATTCAATTGTATGTTATAATCAAAAATATTATAACGATATATAATTATATATGTATACATGTATTTACATTTCAGACTACCATTTGTTAAAATTTGTACCATTAAAAAGTTAAGATTAACATATGTAAATATTGATTAGTCAAGCGAATGCCAAAATGAGATCTTAATATTCATACATAGTTGTAGATATACTTCGTCACAGGTGCTGTGAAAAATTTCCTTGGTTTCCGAAACGCCGACTAAAAAAAAAAAAAAAACAGGAATAGAAAAGAAGTTTTAAAGTATTATAAAGAGGAAAAGGGAGTTATGCAGCGTCATAAAAGCTAAAATATTGAAATATTCAGTATCTATTTTATGATGTGTTCATTTTTCGAGAGCCTCACCTTCATGAAGGGCTTGAAATCCGGAGCTAAGTTGTTGTACCACTGTCGGTTCATGTTTTTCTGCGAGCAGGCATGTGCCACAACGTCATACAAGAAGTTCTCATGAGCGAATGTCAATGGACTGGATTTTATTCCCCAAACATTGGACACGTCGTCCATTAGGTCTATGGCGCTTTTAGTATCCTCCTCATACACACGGTCCATTATGGCCAAACATCGTGCCTCGAACAACCTACGAGAATGTGTGACAATTTATATTACATTCAGTGAAATTCTATGCTAAGCATTAAAACCACCTGTAATCGAAATAGTTCGAAAGTAACCTTAAGAGTTGGGGAGATGCCTCAATATTCGGTTTGGAGCATCACTGAAGAGACATAATTTGTCGAAATGCGCATCTGGTGCATAACAATTGTACCGTATATGATTTATTATTAAGACCCTGGGTCGAGGCCTCTGCTGGTGGACTGTTAGTCCCCGAGGTCTCTAAGCCAGTTGTTATGTCTGTGTTACTAGCTTGAAATTAGATATGTATTTTATTGCATGGAAAAATTAGAAATTCATATCAAAATTAAGGATAACACTGCGACATTTAACTCCGGACACGACAAAAGTCCGATTATCTCCCTCAGCCTTCGAAGTATTTGGCCTCAATCTTTTGGCATTACATTGATCACTTTTATAAATTACTTTCATGTTTCTTATTTCCAACATTTTCGGTTTGAGCATCACTGAAGAGACATACTTTGTCGAAAGCGCATCTGGTGCATAAAAAATTGTACCGTATATGATTTATATATAGTGGGACATCATAATACAGATATTGCTAAATATACTCATTAGCTTGGGTCTTTTGCAGAATATTGCATACCATGGACCTGCATTGTAATAAAACCCCATTCTTTCGACACTTCTTTGTCAGTGAATGTTCACAGAAGCTGTAATGTTACAGCAAAATAAAACCCTTTGACTCGGCAGATTTTTTTGCATCTTCTCTTTCTTATATTTCAATTTTTATATACATGTACTTAACGGTGGAAGAAGATGCATAATATTTTGTCTATATGACGTCAACAAGAGATGCAGTTGGCTTAATGGTCACTGCACATGGAAGAATTGCACCTATAGACATTGTGTTTATTTGATGGACCTCCATTACAGTCTGGACACGTGTTGTTACCTTTATAGTTCACCTGAGTTATAAGCTCAAGTGAGCGTTTCTGATCACCCTCTGTCCGGCGTCTGTCTAAAATGTTATAGATTTCTTACTCCTCAAAAACAACGGGGCCAATTTTAACCAAGCTTGTCATTAAACACCACTTGGTAATGGGGATTCAAAATTATTTTAATAAAGGATCAAACTCTTTTGAAATAGAAAATAATTAACCAATGGTGAACATTTGGTTGCATCATGGGAAAATCCTCTCAAGAACCACTAGACCAGTAAAGATAAAACGTGTGTATTCCGTGATTCCGTATAGACTTATAGGTCAGCAAGGTCGTGTTTGTAATATTCGTATTGCACCATCCCTATATTTTGTGGATTCAAGTTTGTTTAGTCATCAAATCTTGGAGCTTGGGTGGAGTCATGATATGGGGCCAAACTGTTTTGGAACAGAAGGTAAAGATCCCCTAAAGAACAAGGGGTCAAGGTGACTCAGGTGGGCATTGTGGCCTTAAATGTGTCTTATGCATGGTTGTATGATTTTTTTGCGTGCATTATCTATACCTAAAGGAACTGGAAAGCAGTTAAATAATAATAATAATGATTGGTTTTTATATAGCGCTTTATCTACCTACATGTAGGTATCCAGAGCGCTTTACAATACATCAAACACAGGAAACACTTACTTGGCATGTTCTTTAAAATCGACAGCTAAATTTTGTTCCTTAACGTTATTAGCTTTATGTGAAAGTTTCTTCAGAACAGCAGAGCAAATAAGACCCGTCACTGAAATTATGAAAATAATAATTTTAGTATTGTTATTTTGCACACTCTGAACCAAGATTGTGATATGCTTTTGTTTCATATGAATTTAATAAGATTTTCGCTGCAATATTGCCAAAACGTTGTTAAATCCAAATCAAGCAATCCTTATCTTACATGTATCGAGATATCTGAAGTAAATACCAGTAAAATTTTGAAACTGTCGACGTTAATTGAAGTTAGGAAGTTTAATTTTGCATCACTTTACAGATTTCAAAATCAGGAAACTTACGTAGATGGTCGTCAGTTCGTAGCCAACAGATTTCAGCTAGCTCTCGTCGATTGGCAAATATTGCCCAGAGTAGGAGATCAGAGATATCTTTTTCTTTCTCTTGCATCACTGTGTACATATACAAAGATAAGAGTATAATTATTTGTGTACCATCATTATTGTATATGTAGATATTTTAGCGTATCTAAACTTTAGCACGAGCTTAGGCAAACCACATAACAGGGATTCACTTTTGCTATGTTATATTTTAGCGGAAATCACCACATGTGCGATTGTATAAAAAGGTGCTAAAATGGAAATACTTCTTGCCTAACTACACATACAGGATCTCAATCAAATCTGTCATGTTTTTAAAAGCAAGATTCAGTAATCAGCTGTGCATTTCTTAACAACAACAACAAAAAATAGATTTAATAATAAGAATGGTAGTGTTGGTTAAACAAAGTAGGTACATGTACCATGCTTCAAACAACGACAAATTTCAACTACATGTAAATTCTTAGAAGAATACCCGATAAATTCCAAAAGATGCACATCTTCAATGCTTCAATAACACCTGTTGTATTGCTGTAAGAGGAGTTGATTGCAAATATAGGTATGATTTATTCATGACATGCTCAAAACACGGCAAAGTTCAACTGCATGTCAATTTTCGAACAATGTCGAATCACTTTCAAAAAGACACATGAAACTCTTCAATATGTCCATAACAACTGTACAAAGTTGGAGGAATGTCAAGTTAGAGGTGTGTTAGGAGTTTGATTACACAAAATAGTTACTGTCTATTCAAAGCATGCTTAAAAATGAAACTTAGACATGCACTATATCAGGAAGCTTTCATGTAAATTTCAACTTTTCTGGCCCAGTGGTTCTTGTCAAGAAAATTTTAAATGATTCCACCCCGTTTTGCATTTTAGTTATTATATCCCCTTTGAAGGGAACATGGTCCTTCAGTTTAACAAACTTGAATACCCTTCACCAAAGAATGATTTGTACCAAGTATGCTTGAAATTTGCCCAATAAATCAACATGCAATACTTTGATCCCCTATTGTGGCCCCACCCTACCACCTGAGGACATCATCTGAGCAAACTTGAATATACTCTATATCAGGAAGCTTTCAGGTAAATATCTTTTCTTATGACCCAATGGTTCTTGAGAAAAAAAATTAATATTTTAGTTATATATTCGCATGTGAATCTTTGATCCCTTACAGTGGCCCCATCCTACCTCCAGGGATAATGATTTGAACGAAATTAAATTTTCACTACGTCAGAAAGCTTTCATACAAATTTCCAACTATTCTGGCCCAGTAGTTTTGAGAAAAAGTTTTTTTAAATGACACCACCCTATTTTTGCATTTTTATGATTATCTTCTCTTTGATGGAATACTGGTCCTTCATTTGAACAAACTTGAATCCCTTTAACCCAAGAATGATTTCTACTAAATTTGTTTGAAATTGGCCGAGTGGTTCTAGAGAAATCAAAAATGTGAAAAGGTTACGGACAGACAGATAAAATGCAACAGGTGATCAATGAGCTAAAAGTATTGCATCAAGTTTGAGACGACTCAAATTATGTTTTTGTTGCCTGCTTTACAGGTTTTATTGTACAAACAGATGGATGAATAAACGCCAGAGAAAGTTATCCGTACCTCTGTATCCCAGAATTTTCCTACACAGTCCCCTGGCGGCCCTAGCCACCTTGTCTTCGTTGGCCTCAGTCAACTGGTCCAGTGTACTTTCTGTATCGTCTCGGCTTGTAGTCTTGGAATTTATCAATTTTTGGAGTTTTCTTCTCTTCTGCTTTTTTGTTAATTTTCCTAAATTGATCTCCTTCTTTTTCACGTAAATTTTGGTTTCGTGGATTTCTCCATTCATAATTCTGGTGTATAGTCGTATTTGTTCATTTTTCTCTTGTATCTCTCTTTTAAAGGATCTGTATTTATTATGATCAAAAACTATTTTCGCTTTCTCCTCTTCAATTTGCTAAAGACATTAAAATTAAGAAGAATATCAACCATCTATGAAAAAGATTTACACCAACAATAAATACATGGGAAAACATTTCTAGAGTAGCCTTTCATTCGAAATTTTGATATACAGACGACATTTTATCTATTAATAATTTTTATTCATATGTCGATTCGATATATCATATACACTTATTTGGCTACGGATTACTCCGTTTACTTGATCAAGGCAATGGGTTCACGATGGGTGTTACCCGTCAATAGGGGTGCTTACTCATCCTGGGCACCTGATCCCACCTCTGGTGTGTCCAGGGGTCCATGTTTGCCCAACTATTGTTTTGTACACTATTTGGGACTTACGCAATATTGATCACTGTTCGTTATATTTGCCTTTACACCTTAGTGAACTCGAAATAAAGACACAACGGGGTTTCCCACATCTGCTTCGTACTTAGATATTTTATTAAACATAGACATGTACGGTAAATTAAAACTCGACTTTATGACAAACGGGATGATTTCAACTTCTCCATCGTCAACTTCTCATATTTATCAACATGTAGCAATATTCCATCATCACCTGTATATGATGTTTATGTCTCTCAACTTATTTGATACACAAGCGCTTGTTCTGTGTATGGTCATTAGGCTATTGACGAACACGTTAAAGTGGCAGGGGCTTCAACGGTCACTTTAAAATAAGTATTTCCCAAGTTCTATTGTCGTTATAACGATCTAGTTTACCAATACAACTTGCCATTGGGTCAAATGCTGTTTGACGTGTTAGGCCACACTTTACACACTGATTTTTACTACGGATTACTCCATTAGCCTGATCAAGATAAAGAGCTCACGGCGGATGTGACCGACCGACGGGCATGTTTGCTCCTCTGGCATCTTGTCCCACCTCTGGTGTGTCCAGGAGTCCGTGTTTGCCTAGCTCTTAGTTTCTGTTCCGTTTAGGACTTGTGTGATTGGCAACTGATTGCTGTCTTCACCTTATAATTACTTGGTGCAGTTACCAAAGGTAGAGCGGTTCTTTACACATTGATTTTGGCTACCAATTATTCCGTTTACTTACCGGTCAACAGAGGATGCCTATTCCTCCTAAGCAGCTTATCCTTATGTGTACATGGATCTATGTTTGTCCTATTCTCATTTTTGTGGGATTGATGAGAATGATTATCTAATTTTTTTCATAATTTGTAAAAACAAGAACAATGTGTGTATTACAATATCGGACGCCGATGTAACAAAAAATGATGAAAAACAATGTTTTCATTCTTTCCAATACAGGCTATTGATAAAACTACTGGAACGCTTTCTCCACCTTTAAATTCCGATAGTTGAAATGCTGATAACTTAGATAAATCTGTGATAGCATAAAAATTCACCTAACTGCCCTCCCCCCAAAAAAAATCTAATCGTCAATCCCTCTCAGGCTGCAATAGTTAAGTTAATTAGAAAAAATTTGATGTGGCCACATCACAGAGGGCCCCGCTGGTTGAGAGATTAATAGTAGTAGAAAGTTTAATGATCCTCTGATGATTGACCTTGCTTTTATCATGTTCGCAAGATAATTCTTTTAAGAAATAGTCAATAATGACCTTGACCTTTGATCAATGACCTTAAAAATCAGTAGGTTTAATACTTTCTCCATGGGCGATATTTGTGGAAGGTCTAATGATCCTCTGACGGATGATGTGTCTTCAACCTTGTTCGCGTGATTTTAGGCAGTACTCAATAGTGATCTTGACTTTTGACCCTTAAACTTAAAAATAAATATGGTTCATCCCCTCTCCATAGGTAACATTTATGGAATGTTTAGTGATCCTCTAACGAATGCCATTGCTTCTATCCTGTTCACAAGCTCTTTAACAATAGTCAAGAAGTGACCTTGACCTTTGACCCCTGACCTTGAAAATCAATAGGGTACATCCTCTCTCCATGGGAAACATGTGTGCAAGGTTTGATGATCCCCTTGCTTTTATCTTGTTCACAATTCCATGCACAAACACACGGAGGTGACAGGGGATCGCCGCACACCACAATCGCACATACAGAGAAGAGAGGAGCGATGGAGAGTGGGGGCGAGGGTGCGAGGGGGAGGACGAGGGGCAGAGAGACGATGTGATGGGAAAGAGGGTTAGAGAGAGAGATTGATAGAGGAGAGAGAGAGAGAGGTCAGGGTGAGATGAGAGAGAGAGAGAGAGAGAGAGAGAGGAGAGAGAGAGAGAGAGAGAGAGAGAGACTCATGGTCTCGCAACACTGCTGATATATTCTCTCCACCAGTTGCGAGAGGATAGGAATTCTAACACTTTCCAAAACTGTCATACAAGTTTCTGCAAACATTTTTGAGTTACTTCCCTTTTTTATAAAGAAAATTCCATAACTCGAAAACGGGAAATCAGCATGGTTTTAAAATCATAAAAAGGCGAGCTTGCCTGTATGGAGGTTTACACTATCTAAAAGTTTCAATCTGATTAGTGAAAGCGTTTTTCAGTTATTGGCGAAAAGTGAAAAACACCATTTTTTAGGAAATAAGTTCCATATTTCTGAAACGCGAATACAAGAATTTTCCAAAATCAAAAGAGGGGCTGACTCAATGATATTTGCACCATCCTAAAGTTTCATATAATGGTGCAAGCCCTTTCGAGTTATCGCGCGGAAAACTGTTTTCGAATTTTTCATGAAAAAAGTTCCATATTTCTGAAAAGTAACATCAGAAAATTTCCAAAATCGAAAGGGAGCTGACCTCAATGGATATTTACACTGTCCTAAAGTTTCATGTTGATTGGTGCAAGCCCTTTCGAGTTATCGCGCGAAAAACTGTTTTTGTGACGGACGGGACGGACAGACGGACGACGGACGGAAAGCTGATTACTATAGGGTTCCCGTCGATACTCGGCGGGGCTCTAATAAAGCGTTTGAATCAGGAAAAAAATGATAATTAGATATACATGTGCATATGCCTACAATGTCATTTTGAAAACAATACTAACAGACCTTGAGCTGCCAATAACCCCTGCCCC
>CAJDSM010036453.1:67-10606 GCA_903981925.1 Ostrea lurida | reverse complement strand
GTGGGTAAACCAGTGCACTGCATGCTGGGAAGCAAAAGACGGACAGTGATAATCAGGCCAACTGCTGTTAATGGAGGAGCTACATTTAAAAAAGAGGGCGCTGACATAGCATTACTAGTACCGGAGTCTTAGAGTGATAATTATACGTACTGTATAGGTGGGAGACAAAAGGAGAATTAATACAGATCAAGATTAAAGGAAATCATTTACTGCTTGTACAGTATATTTCAAAAAGGAGTTCGAGATTTTCAGAATTTTAGGCACATTATCAAAGAATTCATTTAGATTGAAATCAATCGGGGAAAATGTAAATTAAAGAGAGTAACCAAACAAGAGTCAGACAAGTTTGTACAAGTATATCTGGTATAATCATGCAATTACCATGAGTTTTTGTTTTACGAGGACTTTATTTTTGCGTAACTTTGGCAAAGATTGCAATGGCGTGAATTTGCTTGATTTTGTGTTTGTAAATCGTTGATGAACAAATGAAATTTAACAATGATATCTGACGGATATATTAACACGACAAGATGACCGTAGGATTTAAAACAAATTTAAAGTACTTATGAATTAAAACAAATATATGTGGCAGTGACATCATTTTGTGGAATGAAATTATATTGCTAATAGCTTGAGGATATTAGACATGGTGGTAACTGCTTATAACAAGGTGGTTTTCATTTCCTGGGGTTTGCAAGCGATGGAATAAATTGAGTTAATTAATATGTAATTAATTGTACTGCAAATATTGCATCACAGCTTCCAGTCTTGGGCTCCATGATAATAAAATGGTTCATTGTAGTTGGTCAAACATTTCATGTATAGTATTTACAAAGTTTTTTCTATTGGAGGAATATTAATAGACTTACATTGTTGCCATTTGTCAGTGTATTTATGAAAGAATGTGCAATGGGTTTGTTTTAGATTTCATCTGTTTAGTGTTCATAGAAAATGGCGTCATTTATATGCATAGACTACGCACTACAAAGGGAATTCATTTATAATGCTGATAAACATACAAAATTGGCTTATCATTCTTATAATGCTACGATACAACATACAAAATAGATTATCAGTTATAAGCTAGGTACAACATACAAAATAGGGATTATCATTATATTAGAACAACATACAAATTAGGGTTCATCATTATAATGCTAGATACACTAACACACAAAATAGGATCATCATTTATAAGTAGATACAACATATAAATAGGATTTCATTTATATGTGATACAAAATAGGGTTATCATATAAGCTAGATACAGAAATAGGATTATCATTATTAATGCTGATACACATACAAAATAGGGATTATCTATAAGTAGCATACAACATAAAATAGGGATCATCATTTATATGTAGATACATAACAACACAAAATAGGATCTTCATTATAATGTTAGATACAACATATATTAAATAAGGAATATATCATTTATAATGCTGATACAAAATAGGGACATCATTTATAATGCAGAACAAAATGGATTATCATATTACTAAATGCTAGATCAAATCAGGGAATATCATTTATTAACTGCTACATACAAAATACAAAATAGGATTATCATTTATTAATGCTAGATACAAAATTAAGGGATTATCATTAAGGTAAAGTATCATCCCAAATGAGCTGACATGTCCATATAATTGTAAATCATTCATTGAATAGATGAGTAATGGAAAATTTTGGACTGCTACATCATTCATCATGGTCAGTTGTGTGTCAACATATCGGTGGTTTATTTGGGAGGGTGTTTTTTTTTTTTTGGGGGGTCAGAATACAATATATATAAAGATTTTATCATCATTACTCCTTGCAGGTATACGTAATTTTTCATCCAACTGCCTATCAGGTACGGATGATAACCGCTAATATATAACATATATTATGTACATTCCATAAATTTAAAACTCAAAGAGGAATATTTCGACATGCGATATCATCTATTTGTGACAAAGTTACAAATCTTGGCTTTTTTTTTCTGTAGGAATGAAATTTCACATAGTCACCAAGCATCAATATTCATTACAATTGTGTAATAATACAAACTCAGAACAATTTGATTTACTTGTGGGGTTTTATATAGATTCATGAAAGACAATCATCAATTTCATTCTCTTAAAGTGGAATCTCAGAGAGATTTTATGCTACATTAAAACCAAGTATATACTTCCATCAGATTGTTTTGATTTATCCAGAAAGACACGACAAATTCGTGACCCCCCCCCCATACCTAACTCCCCCACCCCCGCCCCTCCGCCCCCCCTGCCACCCCCCACAACACCATTTATATCCCTGGTATATATATTTGAAGAAATGAACGACTTTTGTCTTTCTGTTTTATTTTTGTTACATTGTGTAGACTTGTTGATGCGTTATTAAAAGATTTATATTCATATTATACAGTCCATATTGTCTATTATTTACGTTAACAGCTGATGTAATTTGTGAATGTATATATTCCATTGTTTTGCAAGATTCAACAATGTTCCTGGAAGAATATCTTTTTCATGGGTTTTCTTATTTGCTGTGATTGTCAAGCCATATGTTAAAGACTGTGTAATACTATATGTAATTTTCTGCAGTAAAATTTACAATTAGGTGTTACATTTTGCATTTTAAATTATAATTAAATCTACTATATAGATTAAAGAAGCTAATATGAAATTATACCGTATCTGTCCAATATTGAGCGCCCGGGCCGCTAGAAATTAGAAAAAAGGGGTGCGGTTATTTATTAGGTCCGTCTGGTGAAACGTTATTGTGTAAACTTTATGTAAACCATAAATCATAATATTGAAACATACATTTTTAACTGCAATCCACATGCAATTGCCAACATCGTGGACTTGAGTTAATCATGTATTATGAATTGAATGCAGTACCAAGAAGATTGCAAGAAAAATTAAAAGCTCTGCTGTAACGTAAAGTGTTACTGAAGGAGAGGGGGCCCTTATTCCTTGGAGGATTGGGAAGGTTCCCGGGGGGCGCTCATAAGGGCAGGGGCGCTCAATAAGGACGAAGTACGTAATATTAAAGGAAAACTTTAAACCTTACGAAGTTTCTGTGACCTACACATATTTTTGTTTTTTTTTTTTTCGAAAAAAATACACTGAAAAGCAGAAGTGGCAATGAGAGGATTCAGAAATAGAGTTGCTGTGCTTTGTAACTGGTGTATTTTGTATATATTTTTTATTTTTTGTATGGAAAGTTTCTTAAATTTATGAAGGCTTTTTTTTAACCTCAAGATTTACAGCTTGAAAATACCCTTTTTTACAGATCTATTGAAAAGCAATGCTGTGAATTACTTGTGTATGCTAGGCACTCATCAGAATCAACTGTCTGCTTTAATCAAGGGAAATAGTATTTTGCAGTTACTGTATATAGTCCATGATAATTATTATTATATGATTGAATATTTCCTAGCTCTCTGATTGGCTGAGATCCAACAAAGTAGAATCAATAATTCCTCATATTCAACCCTCCACGTGATATTAGGATTTATTGACTTCTGCTATATTTGGATCTCAGCATTTACCTTGATTGGACAGACACCTCCTTACAATTAAAGCAAAGAACAATCTTGAAGGTTTTTTTTAATACCATATAATAAAACAATTATTGCTGGCTTTAAGTCGGGTCCAATACGAATGATTTTAGAACTTCGGGGAGAAAATATTCACCTCACCCTTTTTGGCATCGGTGAATATTGTACTTCTCAGGTGTCTAAATCATCGTATTGACCTCAAAAACAGCAATAATTGTATACTAGTAGTTTTTTAAAAAGATATAGATGTGTACATTGAAATATACACATTGTACAGGTTGGGTCTGTCCATTCATGCTATCTCAGCTGTATAACTTTGTTGGTATTATACAGCATGTGGCTGACCCCTGACAGTTTGATTTGTTGAAGCTACTGGGTTTCAGCATTGAATAAGAAATGAATCAGATTTTAGATATTCAGTAGTTGGGGAGGAAAAAACTGCATATTGACACTGTCCATAGTCTATATTGTATTTGTACATATATATTAAAGAAAAGGGTCATTGACTTCGGAGGGCTTTTTTTTCCTTGCATCTAATGATTGCCTTTGGGTTCTAGATATGGATAAGATGATTGTAATGCTAGACAAATTGAATAACTATGTGTTTTTGATTATTATCAATACGTATAGCAAAGAAAATTGTTACTGTCAGAGATATACTGTGTGGAAAAGGTATTGGTGTTTTTGTGACCAATGAAATAAACACGTTATATCCCATTTTTGAACCAGTACTGTAAAGGGCTTTAATTTCGCGGTGGCTAAATTTCGCGATTTTTAACTTTAAGCATTTCGCAATGGTTTAAATTTCGCGGAAAGTAGATATTCTAAGCTAGAATCATATACCTAAATGCACTGAACAGCACTTCGCGGTGGTTTTAATTTCGCGGTAGTTGGATATAATCGCGAATATAGCGAAAATAAAACCCACGCGAATATTTCCCTTTACAGTATTCAGGACATGTCGATTACATGTGTGACGGTAGTCAGTCCTAATCTATGATATGTATGCCTGTATCTTGTTTTAATTGGTAGCATAAGTTTTACGGTATGACGTCATTGGCACACATTCTCAGGAGCTCTCTCCTTTGAATTGGGGTACTCTAACTTTCAGAGTAGTAATTCATTAAAATCATAATTAATGCCATACTTCTTAATTATGTTAATTTTGGTATATTTAGGATTCACATTGGGGATGTGCACTTCACCTTTGTAAAGAATTTTAGGTGGATAAATCGGGATTTAATATGTTTCTTACTGGTCGTAGTAGCTCAGTTGTAGAGCGTTCATTTTGTAACCGAAAGGTCATGAGTTCAGGCCCCGCCATATATAGCAACGTCAAATTAAGACATAAACAGAGATAGTGATTGTTCCTTCGCTAAACACTAGGTAATCACAGGTCTTTCGGATATGACCTTGAAAATGGAGGCCCTGTAGCACATAAACAAACAAACAAAAAAATATAAGTTTTACTGCTACGGCCCTGAGCACAAAGCATGGGTCTAAGTTTGTTGTATGTGTCATTCACCATTGGTGCCGTCACGGTCTCAATTTTAGCGAAAAATTCGCATTGGGATGTAAAACAACCTACCAACCTTTTTTCGTCTATTCAGTTATTGATAGTGCTCTGGAGTTTGGCAGTTACTTGTTTCATCACAAAAGACAGGTTCATATGATAAAACCATTATTATTTCTGGAATATCGAACATGGATACAGATTTTGAATTGTGAATCCTATACAGCTTATCTTTTATGTGCTGGTATTTAAATCACATATCATGTACTGTGCCTTTTCCTTTACAAATATATTACAGTGTACTGATTTATATTTTTTTGCATGGGACATATTCTTGAACAGATTTTATTTATAATAAAAAATATGTATCATTGATGCTACATGACAATAAAAAAAAATGAGTGACTTGATTAGTTGTTGGTCTATGATATTGATCTTTTTACCATACATGAGTTATTTGAATTATTATATAATTGAATACTTCCTAGCTCTCTGATTGGCTGAGATCCAACAAAGTAGAAGTCAGTAATTCCTCATATTCACCTCCACGTGACCCTCCATGTGAATATTAGGATTTATTGACTTCTACTCTTGACTTTTGGATCTCAGTGATCGATTCACCTCTTTAAAATGAAAGCAAAGAACGATCTTGAAGTTGTTTTTTTTTCTTTTCATTTAATTAATCATATAATAACCTCGCCCTTCAGGCTCGGTGAATATTATACTTCTCAGGTGTTGAAATCATCGTATTGACCGATAAAGCAGCAATAACTGTAAAATGTTTGCTCCAAAAAACTAGAAAATTAATGAGTATTCTGAAAAGCGTTCATAGAAAATTTCAGCGTGTGTGGACAGTTACATCGCCCTTTGACCTTTACATGACAAGAAGAAAGCCCTAGGGGATGCTATATACCGAATTGCAGGTAACATTTTCAAAATAAAAATTGTCACTGACCTTGACCTTGAAAAGATTTTTCCAAAGAATCGATAGAGTTCTCACTTATTTAATATAAATTGGCTAAGTTAACATTGTATTAAACGTAATCATAATTTAAAAATATATATATATACAAAGTCGAGTGTAGGGCAACACGGACCTCCGACAAAAGCGAAGGCGGGATCAGATGCCATGGGGGAGTAAGCACCCTCTGCTGACTGGTCACACCCGGTTACATATATATGTAACAATACTTTTGGAGTTATTGTCCGGAAACCTTAATTTTTCAATGTTTTTGTCACTTTGACCTGGACAGATTTATCAAAAAACCAAATGAGTTTTCACTCACTTGATATGTAACAATATCCCACTTGATATGTAACAATATCTCAAAATTTCGTTTGAATCGGATGTAAACGTTTGGAGTTATTGTCCGGAAACCTCATTTTTTAAAGAAGTTTTTTTGTCACTGTGATTTGACCAAGGACATATTTTTCCAAAATCAATAGGGTTCTCACTCACTTGATATGTAAAAATATCCAAAAGCTTCAATTAAATCGGAGGTAAACTTTTGGACTTGTTGTCCGGAAACCGGCATAACTTTTGACACTCTCCCGCCTGCCATCGACATAACAATAGCTAAGTTCAACTTCATTGCAACTGCGCTAAAAAGTTGCGACACTAAATCGTCTTTGCAGGTGAGCCATGAGGCGTACCTTTTGTCAACGTATCGTATCGGAATATTTACGAGTAAAAAATATCAATTGCGATACTAAATAGTCCGTACAAGTGAGCAATGAGACCCGTAGGCCTATACTTTGATAGGGTTGCATAGATCTATAAAACTAAACAACTTTTCTTCAATATGTTTTAACAATGTTTTCGAGTGAAAATTTATGAATAGCGACATTAAATCGTCCGTACAGGTGAGCCATGAGTCCCACAGGCCTATATCTTGATACGGTTAAATAGATTCAGTAAAGGTAAACAAATTTCGTTTATTAATATTTACATTCACTGAATCTTTTCTCTATATTCCTTTGACATTGCATTTATCATCCGATAAAGCATGTTGGTTGCAAACCAGTTGGATCCGGTTTTGAAGTGTCACATGGTCATTACCAAATTATGGAGCGATTTTGAGGTCAAAGGTTGAATTGGCTGTTTCATTTAAAGTAACGAAATGATCAACATTATGATATTTTAATGCTTAAATCTATTTATATGTTTAGAAAAATGCATAAAAATATGAATATAAACAATACAATGCTTTCTTTGTAGGTTATTGGATGATGAAGAAACTATCATTGCAGAAAATGAATTTCATAACCCGCTAACGCGGTTATAATTTTTTCTGCAATACTAGTTTCCTTCATCACCCAATAAACCAACAAAGAAAGCATTTTATTGTTTAAATAATATCACCATCGAACTAGAAATAAAAAACACCACAGAGTCTTTCCATGGCTGCTTCGTACTTGAGTATTTTATTGAACATAGACATTAACAAAAACTATTATGTACATGTAACAACTTCAATTTTATGACAAACGGGCGATTTCATCTTCTCCGTCGTCAACTTTCCATATTTATGTAACAATATTCCATCATCACCTGCATATGTGTTGTATATCTCTCAACTTATTCGAAAGAGCTTGTTCTGTGTATGATCATTTTTTTTATCGAGGCAGACTACTTACAAATAAGTTGTTGTTCCAGGGATTTCAACAGTCATGTTTTAAAGGCAGCATTTTGCAATTCTATGGTCGTTATATAACGATTTCGTTTGCCAGTATGCCTGCCATTGGGTCAAATGCTGTCTGCTGTGTTTCATAGCAATTGTTAAGCCGTTTTTAGCTCACCTGAGCCGAAGCCAAGTGAGCTTTTCTGATCAAATTTGTCCGTTGTCTGTCGTCGTCGTCGTTGTCGTCGTCGTAAACTTTTCACATTTTTCAACTTCTTCTCAAGAAACGCGGGCCAAATTCAACCAAACTTGGTACACATCATTCTTGGATAAAGGGGCTTCAAATTTGTTCAAATGAAGGACCAGGCCCCCTTCAAAGGGGAGATAATCACGAAAATGCAAAAATAGGGTAGTGTCATTTTAAAAATCTTCTTTCTCAAGAACCACTGGGCCAGGAAAGCTGAAATTTATATGGCATCTTTCTGATATAGAGGAGATTCAAGTTTGTTCAAATCATGACCCCCGGGGGTACGATGGGCCACAATAGGGATCAAAGTTACAGTATGAGTTATATAGGGAAAATTTTAAAAATCTTCTTCTCAAAACCACTGGCCAGGAAAAGCTGAGATTTATATGGAATCTTCCTGATTAGACGAGATTCAAGTTTGTTCAAATCATGAACCCCGGGGTACGATGGGGCCCCAATAGGGGTCAAAGTTTACATATGATTATATAGGAAAAATCTTTAAAAATTCTTCTCTCAAGAACCACTGGGCCAGGAAGCTGAAATTGATATGGAAGCTTCCTGATATAGAGGAGATTCAAGTTGTTCAAATCATGACCCCGGGGGTACGATGGGCCCACAATAGGGGATCAAATTTACATATGATTATATAGGGAAAATCTTTAAAAATCTTCTTCCAAGAACCACTGGGCCAGGAAAGCTGAGATTTATATGGAATCTTCCTGATATAGAGGAGATTCAAGTTTGTTCAAATCATGACCCCCGGGGTACGATGGGGCCACAATAGGGATCAAAGTTTTACATATGATTATATAGAGAAAATCTTTAAAAATCTTCTTCTCAAGAACCACTGGGCCATAAAAGCTGAATTTCATATGACAACTTCCTGATATATAGGAGATTCAAGTTTGTTCAAATCATGACCCCCGGAGGTACGGATGGCCCCAATAGGGATCAAAGTTTTACACATGCATATATAGGGAAATCTTTAAAAATCTTCTTCTCAAGAACCACTGACCAGGAAAGCTGAAATTTATATGAAAGCTTCATGATAGTGGAAATTCAAGTTTGTACAAATCATGACCCCAGGGGTATGTGGGGGCCACAATACGGGATCAAAGTTACATTTGAATATATATTAAAATCTTCTCAAGACCAAAATACAACATTTATCTTATTTAAAGCTTCCTGATATAGAGTGCGAGGGCCAAGGTCACTCAGGTGAGCGAGTGTGGCCCATGGCGCTTGTTATAGAATATAACTACGGATTACTCCGTTTACCTTGATCAAGACAATGGGCTCATGGCTGATGTGCCGGTCGACAAGGGATGCTTATACTCCTCCACTGTTGTGTGTCCAGGGGTCCGTGGTGCCCAAATTTTTGTTCTGTATTTATTTGGGACTTACGAGATTGATCACTGCTTCGGCGAACCTCGGCTGATTCCGAGTGTTCCGACTGTGATCACTGTTCGTTTTCTTTGCCGTTTACATACTAAAGCTGTCCACTAATACTACCTCGTCATTTATAAGTAGCTGCTCATTACAAGTAGCCAACTGTTCTACATGTACTAGTTGCATAATTCCACCGATTTTATTTTCTAGAATTGAAAATACGTTGGGGAAATGAACTGCAAGTTGCCACCGCTTCACGCTGATATGACTTAGTTTTCCTTACATCGTCACGTTACTATTTTCTTTAGAGAGGTGAAGAGCGGGTTACAGGAGGCCCGTCTTGGAGGGGTATGTCACGCACGCGTGAGTCCGATGTAATAGTCATACCCTGTGATTAGCAGTATTTCCTACTTAGGCACTGTACGTGGTGTGACCTTTTGTCGATTCTACCAAAGCGGATTGATATTACGTCAGAACTACATATACATGATGCACATGCAAGATGATTTGCTTGCAACATATCCAATCAGCTTCTAAAGCATTTGCTTTCAAGGAGGCACAGTAATAAGTATTACAAACAACATAATTATGCCATTACAAATGGAAATAAATCTGAATGCTCTCTTTACAACAAAAACAATAATATTAATCATTTATGCTAAGAATACTCCAAAGCATTTCAATTTTGGAAAAACGCCAGGTTAAATATTATTCAAACAAAGCTTAGGCATAATTGGTATTAAATTATGACTTGTTTAGAAAAAAAATATTATCGACACACCTAATGTTTATGTGGAAAACAAGAAGATGCCTACCACTATTTCTTTACTTGTAAAAAATATTCTAATGCAAGACATGTTATGTTTGACAAATTGTTTGCTTAGAAGAGTTATTCTATTATAGATACAAATACTTTGCTTTGGGGACATGAAAACTTGCATTATGATATTAACTGTAAAAAAAATTTCTGCAGTTCAAAACTATATATCTATACCGTTCAAAAGAAGCACCTACCTTCCTCGACAATCTACATGTGCTGGAATTCGATGCCAGATCTTTCACAAAGGACAACCTCAAACAAAAAAGAACCCAAATGTACAAAACTGCTGGGGAAAAACATTGGCGTTTCAATCTCCCGAAAATAGTAAATGTAGAATATGCCTGCAAGAAGATCATGAGCCAGGTTCGCAGCTATGCAGCGATATATTTGGAG
>CAJDSM010036450.1:0-15000 GCA_903981925.1 Ostrea lurida | reverse complement strand
TTTGACGCTTGCGTCAATGTGTTTCTTGTGAATGTCGTATCACTTAGCCTTTTCCTTCTAATGATCATCTTTAAACTAATCAAGAATAGGCAAAAAGCTAGGGAAATGCTAGATAACTGTAGATGTAGGATGTTAAGATGTAGACCGTCAGAAGGCAAGGAGAATGAAGGTAATGTTCCACCTAAAGATAGTCCATCAGAAAGACCAAAAACATCGACAACAGGATGGATTCTGATGGAGACATTCCACGCAGACAAGTCTAGGGTCCCGAAGAATGAGACGAGAATCACACTAAAAGGGAAACTTATCGACAGACTCATTCAATATTGTCAAAGAGGGAACTTCAGGAACAGCAAGAACAATCGGCTAAAAGGACAAACAAATTGAGGGACGATGGAACCCTCTCGAAAGTTTCTGCCTGCCTGTCTGCGCCACTATTGTCCTTATACCCGGAATTTTATCAGCCAAAACTTGGCCCGTTGAGGTATGATGCATAAGTGAATGTTTTCACGGGTAAAAGCGTGTATTTAGTGTATATATTTAGTGAATATACATGCATTTTCATGGAATTATTCTAATCGGAATAAAGTAAACCATTAAGATTCATTTATGATATTGGTGAAGACTTACATGTACTAGTGTTTATTTCTCCTAGGCAGTTCTGGGTTCATGTTTACCTTCTATTGAATTTGAATGAGTTTTATCACTGTTCATTGTTTTCATTGATCCTTCAAGTCCGTAACCATGCAATGGGGTGCACTGTGTTCACGTGCACCCCTCATTTTGAAAGGAAACATTTTAAAAGATAGCAGCTTCAGAGGGTTTTGCTCCCCTGAACCCCAGCCCCTAGCAGGACCAGCCCTGGAACCGCTCGGGCCTCAGGCCCCTCGCTTCAGTCTAGTGTATCCCAATGGATATTCATGGTTCAGGCATAGCTCTGATCCTTCGAAGTTTTTGGCCCCAATCTTTTGGTACTACATTGATCACTTTTATAAAGTTTTACTTTCATGTTTCGAATTTCCAACATTTCGGTTTGAGCATCACTGAAGAGACATAATTTGTCGAAATGCGCATCTGGTGCATAAAAATTGGTACCATATATTATTTATATTATGGTTATGACCCCATCCATTCCATCAAAGTTTTAGAATGTTTATGCCTTCGGTGCAAACTATCTATTTTCAAATGAGACACCAACCGCCCACCATACACGGTGATGCGTTGGATTTATAATGTGTACCTGTTTCTGTGATAATTTGAAGTGGTTGCATTCATAAATTCCTTCTTATCAGATTTGCGTTTATTGCCCGCTGCGAGGCGTCTGTCACTTTGAACGCCATAAAAGCTTAAATAAGACCTTGGTTTTAAACCCATCTCAGTATATTGGCAGAATTTCTGCGAATTAACGTAACGTTCCAGGAACCTGAAAGCGGAATATAACTTACGTGTATCTAAAATTACTGAAATATCCAGAAATGCAATGTGAAGGTGAAATAATGTTTCCCGAAAAGTTCGAAAAATATATATCTACCGGGGGCAAGGGGGGTTCTTAACCAGAGATGGGCAACAACATCTACACTATATCAGTAATCGATTGCAAATCGATTCTTTGGAGCAAATTTGTGTAATCGATTTGCAATCGATTATTATCTTTTGCTGTGTAGAATCGATTGCAATCGATTATTTTGGATAAAAGTAATTTATAATTGATTTTCAATTACTTAACAAAAACTCTAATTATATAACACAGGTTTCTTTATATATGAAGTTGTCCAACAGTGTGACAAAATGAAATCAATAAGAGCAAGGTAAGGAGTTCTTCAATTATTTTTGTTTTACATTTGATCATCATTAGTATTTAAAAAGTGTTATCATTAATTAGGCCTACACCTCTCTGGACGAAAATATTTTTTGCAGTTATTACATATGGGCTGTTTTACGCGGTTCCAGTCTGGAATTTCAATCTTGGCAGTTTCACAAATGATTCTCCAAGACTTGACATGTTTTAAAAATCGTTTCATTGTTCTATAACCAACTTATGATTGAATTGTGTGTTTAAACAAAATCATCATATCAGTGAACAGTGCTTTTCATTTCACCCCTCAAATGGACATTATTGCCCAGAGATATACATATTTGATTATAAAAGTGTAAGGGATTAAGTTAATATAACTATTACAGATAAGAAACGTGTGTTCTATAAAAAGATATAAAAAACATCGTAAACTTTGTTTTTTCAGATTGATAGAGAATTACTCTTGTCGTCATTCTGTAGATAACCAAAAATATCTGGATAAATGAAATTTGAAAATAACCTTCGAATTTTTATTGGTAATTACTTATGATTTTTTCAGATGTAATCGATTTTATTCGATTAAAAGTAATTGAAATTGTTTTTGATAATCGATTACTGTCAATTACAGAAAAAATAAATTAATTGCAATCGATTTCGATTATCGATTTTGATTACCCCATTTCTGTTCTTAACCTATACTTTTGGGTATATACGTACAGCTGAGATTTTCAAAAGCATAGTGGTAGATCAGTTGCGTCAAACTTGTTTTATATTTCATTAAAGGAATTTCAGCTGATAAATTTACCACCCATTAATTGCAATAATGGCATGTCAAATTGACAACCCATTGATATAACAGATTGATGAAAATGTATACCATGATATAGGAAGAACTAACACCCTACCCCCGACCCCCCACCCCGAAAATATAAATTGAACCTTAGTAATCCCACATCATATTCTTAAGGTAGATCTCTATACCGTCATAATGGCTGATTACCTTTTGAAACATGGATGAAATGTATCAGGGTTAATCTGTATATGTCAATTCATTTCAGATTTAAATGCGCTGGGTAGCTTGTAGGGTTAGCACGTTAACTATTGAACTGTAGATTGTGGGTTCGATTCCAGCAGGGGTTTTAATTTTTATAAAATTGCTTTCTACAAAACTGCATTTTTTTAAGAAATAGAGTGAATTTTTTGATTTTTTTAAAAAACATTCTTTAACATATCCTTTACTTTTCATCCACATCTAATTTCTTTGCTGTAGCATTCCACCTAAATAATATTTACATACGAAACATGTAATAAAACGGAGATTAACTAGCACCATCTAATACCATGATACAATGTAAGAAAAAAAAAACCCGGACGGTTGCACATGGAAATAATTGAGCTAAAAATAGAAGTACGACCTACGTTGTC
Organism: Ostrea lurida; assembly: GCA_903981925.1. NCBI lineage: Eukaryota > Metazoa > Mollusca > Bivalvia > Ostreida > Ostreidae > Ostrea > Ostrea lurida. The sequence continues at coordinate 11,780 of CAJDSM010036450.1, read as the reverse complement.
TATAAGATATGTATATACTATATAACACATCTTTCACTAGCGATGTTTACTATTGATTCCTCTAAAAACATCCCAATGTACATACTTCGCCAGCTATAAATGAAATATTCTTGTCCGCAGTTAATGGTAACCTTGATGTGTATTTTATCTACGATTGTCAAAATCTTATCAAACTTACGTGCTTATACAAATGTCACTCTCTGAAATGTGATAGCAAATATGTACAATACGATCGTCAAATTTTCGGAACGACCTGTTCCTCGTTTAGGAGGATGTATTGTGGGTAAAACAGAGACAAATTACCATTAATTACATGAAATATCATAAAATGCAAGAATTTGCTTAAAATCGCCAAAGTTTTGTGACAGAAACGAAAATTTGTTATAGAGCACAGGCTTGGACCAATCTTATTTTTTGTCAGTTTAGATATTATGCCAGGAAGGTTCGAATTTTTATAACATTTTCTTGGTCCAAGCCTGTGCTCTATAATGAATTTTCGTTTTTATCGCAAAAATGTGGTCACCGTGATTTTAAACAACTTCTTGCATTTTATGATATTTCATGATCTCTGGGGCATTAAATCTTAGATACGCCAATGTAAAACTCCAAAAATTGTACCACCCTGATAAACTATCCTACATGGGCTATCATTTTTGCAGAAAATAATTTCTTGAAATTTCATTTTAATTTTTACCATTTTACAGGGCAGATTTCCACCCTTCGTGGGCCTACTCCTTTACTTGTTTTTTATTCATTATTTTGACTGTGTGAGATCAACACTTATTGTTTTTGGATTATAGATAGATAGAATGGATTGATGGATGGATAGATAGATAGATAGATATATAGAAAGATAGATAGATAGAAATAAGTGCACATAATACGTCGTTGGTGATATTGCTTTTCACTGTACTATGTCTACGATTGAATAGTCTATGATGATTGTTTTTAAAAACAAGAAGATATAAAGCTTACCTGAAGAAGTTGGCTGTTCGCGTTACCTTTGCATTGTGGTCTGTTCAGATTTCACCTACTCTTGCTTTTAAGAATTAAATGTTCGTTTATATATAGCAGTTTGTCATTTGTAGATAAGTCATAAAACACTACATGCATTTTACACACAGATCGATAGATCATTGCATAAAACGAAACTAGACCATTTAATTTATCAATATATTCAGAGGCTTTAAATCTCAGGTAAAAGCTTTCCATAAAAGTGCAGTCCTGTACGAAAAGAATTACATAGAAAAAGACACTGATTTCGGACCAAATTCAAATTTTTGATTTTATATAATTTAGTCTAGCTCAAATCGTCGTAATATTTCACATATAGAATACCTTTGAACTGGAAGAAACTAAAACAATAGTCACTGGATTTTAGAGAGTCATTTCTGTAAAAATATGTCCTATAATGGCTTTCATTGACATCTTTGTTCAAAACTAAACATGTCATATTCCGGACATATATTTCTTAAACAGCATTTCATTATATTATATTCACAAATTTAAATCCAATTTCGATTCTTAGCGAAATTTAACATGAAGAATTGTTCATATGTTTGTAACCACTTACTTACCCTGTGGGACAAAGGCCATCAACCCGCCTGGGCGATCCTTTCCAGCTCTCCCCAGCTACAGCCAGTCTGACTGGCGTCCGCCTCCAGGTCCCTCCTCCAGGTGTTCCTTGGTCTCCCTCTTTTCCTCTTCCCCTGAGGATTCCAGGTTAGGGCCTGGTGGGTGATGTTTGATGGTGACTTCCTCAGGGTGTGCCCTATCCACCGCCATTTTCGTCTTCTGATTTCTTTTTCTACAGACACTTGGTTTGTTTTTTCCCAGAGATCTGTGTTGCTGATGGTGTTTGGACAGTGGATCTTCATGATAATTCTTAGGCAGCCGTTTATGAATGTTTGAACTTTTCTGATTGTGGTCTTTGTAATTATTCATGTTTCTGCCCCAAACAACAGGACAGATTTTACGTTGGAATTGAAGAGGCGGATTTTGTTGTATGTTGTGATAAGGTTGGATCGCCAGATGTTTTTGAGGACCATAAAGGATGTTTTTGCCTTTCCAATGGGGGTCTTAATATCTGCATCTGTTCCTCCCTGTTGGTTGATTACACCCCCGAGGTAGTTGAATGTTTCAACTTCTTCCATGTTGTTGTCGTCTAGTTTTATTGCCTCTGTGCTGGAGGCGTTGATCTTTATAAGTTTAGTCTTGTTTGGATGTATGTGGAAGCCGACTTGGGAGGCATAGGAGGCGAGGTTTGAGGTTTTGCTCTGCATCTTTTGGTGATTGTGCAAGAGTAGAGCAAGGTCATCTGCAGAGTCAAGGTCGTCCAACTTTTTCCAGAGTGTCCATTGGATACCATTCCTCGGTCTATCTGTTGTTTTCTTCATCACCCAGTCAATGGCAAGGAGGAATAGGGATGGTGACAAAAGGCATCCTTGCCTTACCCCTGTCCTTACGTCAAAACAACGCGTCAAATGACCTCCATGGTAGACCTGGCAAGCCATACCCTCATATGACTTTCTATTGATTTGTGTAATTTTGGATGGTATCCCATAGTGTTGAAGGAGTTCCCACAGGGTGTCGCGGTGGAGGCTGTCGAATGTTCTGAGGAAATCCACAAAGTTGACATACAATGAGGAGTTCCACTCAAGGGATTGCTCAACAATAATGTGGAACGTGGTGATCTGGTCGGCGCACGATCTGCCCTGTCTGAAACTTGCCTGGTTGTCTCGTAGATGGATGTCAACTGCGTCTCTCATCCTCTCAAGTAAACTCCTGTTGAACACCTTTCCCGGCACTGACAGGAGTGAGATGCCTCTCTAGTTCTCACAATTGCTGAGATCTTTTTTGGGGGGCACCTTGATGATATGCCCGTCTTTCCAATCAGTTGACACTTCTTCCTGGTCCCAGATCCTCTCAAAAACGGGTAGCAGCATACTGGTTCTAGTCTCTGTATAAGCTTTGAGGGCTTCAGCCGGGGTTCCGTATGGGCCAGCTGCCTTGCCATTTTTTAACTTATTAATAGCACGAATGATCTCTTCTTTCGTTGGTATGTCACATTTGATCTCTAAGTCTATCTCAGCTTCTGCAATGTTTGGAGAGTTCTCTGGTGCTGGTCTATTGAGAAGTTCCTCGAAGTGTTCTGCCCATCTTTCCAGTTGTTTTTCCGTATCTGTGATGTTCTGCCCTTGCTTGTCTTTGACTGGTGTACTTCCCAGCAAGTTTTTTGTCGTGTAATATAGCTCCTTCATATTCCCATAGTAGGCTGCTTCTTCTGCCTCCTCTGCAAGGCTCTCATTTAATGTAATCTCGTTGTCCTTCTGCACACTCTCCTTCATTTCCTTGTGGGGTTTGGTGTACTCTGCTTGAGCTGCCGCTTTGCTTGCTCTTGTCCGGCAGGAGTTGACAACTTCTTTCCTGAATTTTCTTGTTTGGATTTGCTGGAAGGTGTTAACAGAGATCTAGTCTTTGTGTTGGTGTTTCTGTGGTCCAAGCACTTCCTTGCATGTTTCTGTGAAGGCATCTCTTGTTACTAGCCAAAGTTCGTGGGCATCAGTGTCTTCAGATATCAGCTCTTGCAGTACTTGGAATCTGTTTTTCAAGATTAATGTGTATGCTGCATGGGTTTCTTTGTTTTTCAGTATATTCAGGTTGAACTTAACCCTGCCTGCTGATTGCTTGTCAGTCCACATTAACTTAAATTTTAGTTTCGCAGTCAACAGATAGTGGTCTGTTGCAGCATCTGTTCCTCATTTTACTCGCACGTCCTGCAGAGACCGTCTGAACTTTTTAGAAATACAGATACGATCAATCTGATTCTCAGTGACGTGGTCGGGTGATATCCAAGTGGCCTTGTGTATTCTCTTGTGAGCGAAGATGCTGCCACCAATGATGAAGTTGTTGAGTTCAAAGAGGTCCGCAAATTTGTCTCCGTTCTCATTCATCTCTCCGAGAGCATGCTATCCCATTACTTCTTCGTAGCCTCTGTTGGCTGATCCAACCTTTGCGTTGAAGGATGTTGATGTCTTTATCCTTATGTTTGTCCAGGACTGCTTGTAACCTTGTAGAACTGGTCTTTGGATTCTTCATCATGATCATTGGTGGGTGCGTAGCATTGGGTCAGAGTCAATTTGATGTTCTTCTTTTTGGTCCTGAAACTAGTCGTTATTATTCTCGGTCTATGCGCTTCCCAACCAGCAAGTGTCTTCTGTGCTGTACCTGAAAGCATGATTGCTACGCCTTCTGTGTGTGTTGCATTTTCATTTTCTTCTTCATGTCCTGAGTATAACAATAGATCTCCTGAAGTCAGCCTTGTTTGTCTAGCTTATAGCCATCTTGTCTCACTTAATACAAGCAGGCTAATGTTGTATCGGCGCATCTCTGCTGACACTTGTGCTGTTTTCCCTGCCTCGTACATGGTCTTGATATTCCATGTACCGATGGTGATGGTTGTCCTTGTTAACAGAAGGGATGTTGGCACTAAAGTTTCCTTTCGGCTTTGGCCCCAGCACGTCATACTTCCTGCAGGAGCAGGCCTTTCCTCACCCAAAATTGGAGTTTCTTGGGTAGTTGTTGATGCTTCTGTAGCAATTTATTTTTTCCAGGGTGAGGATGCTGACCTCACGCCCAAATGTTTGTTACCATTTGAACATTTTTTGATATACTTTCCTTTTTTATGTAGTAATGTACCACTATCACCTGCTTATGGTGTATATGTCTCTCAGTTGATTCGATATGCAAGGGCTTGACATGCGTATGATGAATTTTTAAAGCGAGGTCACAATGACATATTAACCAAAATGTTGATGTTGCAGGGTTATTACGAATCTCCTTTAAAGCCATCATTTCGCAAATTCTACGGTCGCCATAATGACCTTGTCGATTACAAATTATCACTAAGTCATATGTTGACTGATTTGTTTCATACCCTTTGTTAGACTGTCATTTTCATACTAGATTTGACGACGAATAATTCCATCTACTTTGTTTCGACTACGGAATCACGGCAGGTGTGACCGGTCAGCAGAGGATGCTTACTCCTCCATGGCACTTGATCCTGCCTTCGCTTTTGTCAGAGGTCTGTGTTGCCCTACACTCGATTTTGTATATGTTTTTGGGACTATGATTACGTTTAATACATTGTTACTTCGCCATCTTATTGATATACTAAAAAAGAAATAAAAATCCTTTGCATTGTCACTATTCGCTATCTTTGCGTTTACGTGAAAAATGGTGGGAGTAATTGCATATTTATATTAAACATGCTATGATTTGATAACATATCGACAGTCATCAGCAAATTACTGGGTTTGTTTGCCATACAGTTATACTGTATAAAGAAAACATTGCTCTCGACACTTTTCAGGTGAAAAAATACATCTAGAAAATGAATTGCCGACTGTAGCAGATGCACTTGAACGTTTGCACTGTTTATGTTCAATGAGAATAATAAAAGTCATCAAACACTTGATGATTTCAAATCCACGATATGATATCAATATCAAAAGACATTGGGGAATGAAGAAATTACATAATTATTTCACTAGATGTGGCAAGGTATTTTTCGCGTATACATCTTATCACTTAATAACAGTAGTAGACAACGATTAATTAAATATTTTGACTTTCATAACACAGCAACGAAAAGATATCGTCATGACGTACTTTTTCTATTGTGACGTCATATTGTGCGAACTGCACATATGTAAATTTATTACAACACCATGGTTTTGCTCGACAAGCCTTAAAGATAAACCACGGAGGTTTTACACACCATCTAATATCATCAAACTTATTTTCTTAAATATGCTGGTGAAAACCCGATCAAAATCCGTGCAGTAATTCCCGAGATATGCGTATTCAAACACCTCATATTATTCTGATCCCTCGTCAAATGATGGCTTGTTAGCACATCAAGATTTGAGGAAGAATCATTTCAATGGCATGATACTAATCATCATAATGGGGTGGATTCGTTTTGCCTTAAACTTGGCTACAAATCAACTGCACTGTGAAGCTCTGCTCTGAAAAAAAATATATGGAATTCATCAGAAATCTGCAGCTACTATGAACTGTACATATACTTGAGTGACCCTCAGATGGATAATCTGATGAAGGGCTTGAGGAATCCAATCTTTTGTATCATATCATTTTTTAATGATTTATTCAGCATTAACTGCAACCACCACCCCCTACTCCCTTAAATTTACGAGATCACGAGATATGCTGAATTAGGGTTTTTCAAACGTGCTTATTTTGAATTAGTTTGGACTTTTTGAGTGTGCTAGACATTGTTGATATGCAGAAGCTAGATTTAAAAGATCTACTGGTAAACATATGTAGTATATGGCGAGGGTCGGAGGGGGGGGGGCGGGGGGGGGAGGGCTGAAACAAAGCACCTGTGCTCCCTACTGCAGAAATGTAACATTTTACATGGCCTTTTATATTGAATCGCTTTTAATAATAGCAGGATTTTTATTTGTCAAAGAAATATCATTATGTCAAAATTTAAATAATATACTGTAATTAACTTCCTATGTACCTTTTGTTATATGTTGATATTTTCAACCACATACTGCAGAAAACCGGTAACACAATTGAAATAGTTCAGAGAAGTTTTATCTGTTATGTCAAAAAATTAATTCACCCAATTTGCATAACAGCATGATCTATTTAAAACCATACCCTCTTCTATTGTCTTATGTATGCATTCGATGGGAACCATTTCTCGAAAAGGAAAGAAAAGTTTTCCGCGAATATTATAAACTCCTTCAAAATCAACCACAGATCATTGTGTTTTTAATTATCTCACTGTATTTAATTGAATTGAATAATCATATGTCAGCCTTCTTTTTTGACAAACGCAGACCGCATATTTAGGTTGCAAGGGACGTACTGTTGTGTTGATGCGATTTCTCCGGTGGGGAACACCATTCCCTAGCAGAGAATAATACGTCCCGGCGAGATGAATATTAATTACGCACATGCATGGAACTCCAACGATTTTTCTAATTTTATACTCTATTCGATAACAATCGTCTGTAAACTGTTTCTCACATTAATAGTATAGATGGGGGAGGGGCAGCAAACCTTTCCGCTAAAAATAAAAATATTTCAACTAAATTGATATAAATCATACACGGTACCAATTTTTATGCACCAGATGCGCATTTCGACAAATTATGTCTCTTCAGTGATGCTCAAATCGAGATGTTGGAAATCCGAAACATGAAAGTAAAACTATATAAAAGTGATCAATGTAGTGCCAAAAGATTGGGGCCAAAAACTTCGAAGGATCAGAGCTATGCCTGAGGGAGATAATCCTTAATTTTGATATGAATTTCTAATTTTACCACTGCAATTAAATACATATCCGTATTTTAAGTTAGTAACATAGTACATAGCAACTGGGCTGTAGAGACCCTCGGGGACTAACAGTCCACCAACAGAGGCCTCGACCCAGGGGTCATCATATAAATCATATACGGTACCAATTTTTATGCACCAGATGCGCATTTCGACAAATGATGTCTCTTCAGCGATGCTCAAACCTAGTTGTTGGAAATCCGAAACATGAAAGTAAAACATTATAAAAGTGATCAATGTAGTGCCAAAAGATTGGGGCCAAAAACTTCGAAGGATCAGAGCTATGCCTGAGGGAGATAATTCATACTTGACGAATGCTGCTCTGTCATCCTAGGGAAACTCGTGTAAGGACAAATGATTATATTTGAAGATGTACATGAATGTATACCATGCTACAACTCAAAATTTCCCAAGATATTTTGCTGAACCACAGTCAGAAGCAATCTGATTTAAACCAGATCTTTGATCCGCTCTGATATTCTGATGTCGTTACAAAAGTCTGAGGACACCCCGTACAAGGCCATCCTAGAGTGAAGTTTCGTGACCCAAGGTCAACCCATGAAACTAATCGCGAGCTATTCTTACAAGATATATTCGGTAAGAGAGGCAATATGGCGGTCGACAAGACAATTGATGTAGATTTGGAGAAAATTTTACCACATTTCGGCGTTACCGCTTTGAAAAACAAACAATGAAGCATACTGAATGCAATTATCGAAGGCAAAGGCTGTATGGCGATGTTGCCCACTGGTTTCTGCAAATCGCTGTCATTTTAAGTTTTCGTACCCGTTATGCGCGATATAAATCCCAAATTCAGCGTAGTTATATTGGTCTGCTGTCCTTTAGTTGCACTTAAGCAAGACCAAGTGAAGAAAATATTGACCTTACCGGATAGTACGTAGATCATGGAACATAAAGTAACAAAATTCGAAATATACAGCAGTCGTGATCTCCATCCGTTACAATCAAAACATTTGACGTCACAATATATGCAACGACCTTGAATGCCAGAGACGATTCTTTCCACTAGTGGGAATGAACTTTTTTTTTCAGCACGGACCTCCTTTATAACATTGGATTAAAATTTTTAATTCTAAGTTGACTGTATTAATGCCTTGTAATGATAAACATTTAGTGAAGCATATTCAGAACGAGGTCCAAAAGATACTAAAACCAGGGGGGGGGGGCATTTTTAAAAATTGGATTTCAATCCGTCTAGCTGATCATGCAGTCTGACACCCCCCCCCTTCTCCTATCATCGTGACGACGATGCGAGAAGGGGGCTAGTTTTAATCAGGCTGGCTGATCACAGTACGATACTCCAGTTTCTGTTCAGGCGCAGTATCTGCTTTTAAAGATTAACTTATTGAACTTAAATAAACCACACAAAAAGTTTCTGTTCCAGGGTTATAACGACTCTCCTTTAAAGTCATCATTTCGAAATTATATGGTCGCTATGATGACTTTCTTTGCGATTACAAATTATTACCAAGTCATATGTTGACTGATTTGTTTCATACTCTTTGTCAAAATGTCATTGTCGTACTAGATTTGACAACGAGTAATCCTGTTTACATTGTTTCGACTAAGAGCTCACGGCGGGTGTGACCGGTCAGCAGAGGATGCTTACTCCTCCATAGCACCTGATCCTGCCTTCGCTTTTGTCGGAGGTCCATGTTGCCCTACACTCGACTTTGTATATATATTTTTGGGACTATGATTACGTTTAACACATTATTTACTTCGCCAATTTATATTTATATCTGTCTTAAGCATAGGTGTTACAGCATCATCGGAACAATACTGGAGATTAGGTAAAAATAAGTGAGATTTTTCACCAAAACAAGTGAGATTTTAAAAGGGACATATAAAACATAACAAACACAATAACTCATTTATGACTAGCTTGTTAGCTTTATTGAGGACAGCAGATGATGATATATAATTATAGGTTATTCACACATGTAGGAGAATAGTTCCATATTTTTTTAGAATAACTCAGGGTCTTCATCAGCTTCATGGGGAAGGATTTTTTTTCTGCAGTACATAATGATAAAAAAAACCCTCTTTATTTTTAGCTGGACATGCAAGACTAACTACTTGTAAAATTCGTTAGCCCTGCCAGAGAGACTAGTCCTGCAATATATTTTGTTGGTATACTAATTATCTGATCTTATTCAAGCGATATAATAATGTGATTAAAACTTAATTCACTATCATAAAAATGTCGCTGTTATTTCATCTTCATTACCGATTTAATGCAGTGTTTGAAATAACCGTACACTCGACTGGTCAACAAAATATATTGCAGGGCTAGTGGCTCTCAAGCAGGGCTAACATATTTTCAAGTAGTTAGCCCTGCATGTCCAGCTAGTTTTACAGCAAGTTTCAAACACTGTTTAACGCATCTAAATTTCTCTCAGCGGAAATTTTAACCCGTCCGGTCGGGCGTCTTTGCAAAGAAAAGAAATGTGTTCGCCCGCGGCAGAATTTATGCGTCTCGGGCGGTCGGGTGTACGGTTATCAAAAACTGCCTACAACTAAAAAATAAAACTGCATTTTATATCAGCGGGTGAAAGAGAAATCTCTTGGAATCAATCGTATATATTTCACAACTTGTGGGGGTAAATTTGCAGTTTACATGGAAGGGAAAAAAAGATTTATGACAATGAGAGGTTAAGTTGTACTTAATAACAGTATACTTTATTGTAGGTTTCGACGAGAGTCTAGATCTCCTCGATATCCTGGTGTAATCTGAAGTGCCATTAACGTTTCAGAAATAGAATTTACACACCACTTCTGAATGCTGCTTGAATCTTCTCGACGGAAAATAGGTTTCTTGTTTTGGAGATCACTTGGGAACAAAATTTAGTCACATGTACTTGTAATACACAAAATATTGAGTCTCCTTTCTTAAATATTTGTTAGAAGGGCAAAAAATAAAATAAAGTACAATCCGATTTGTTTTTACCAGAAGTTTTTCTTTTCTTAATAATATTTTTCAGCGTAATCAATATATATGACGGAAAAATATGCAAAAACACTGATTTTGTTCAGAAAAATGCAAGCTTGCCTCCATAAAAAAATTAAAGCTGATTATTTGACAGAAAAAGTCTGGTATTTTGATATTGAATGCCATAATCCAGAAAAAGTTTTGATTAAATTATATTCAGAGAACCTTTATTCAAGTAAAATGTTGCTTTATTTCCAATTACAAATATGGAGTCAAGGCATCTATTTGTATTGACTGCAAATTTGTGCATTATGAGACGCTTTTTAAGTGATTAAAAGTTGAGCGATCTTGCGCAGGAAACTGGAAAAATTACCTACCATAAAACTTATGGCAATTGTGAGTATCTTTCCTTGGACACTTTTTTGAACAGGATGACATTTCCAACTCGGACTGTAGCGAGATTGACGATTCTTCCGGAATTTCAGATGACTGCCTAGACGATACACTACCGTAGACTAATATTTATGTTATGTATAAATTGACGAAGTAAACAATGTCTGACTTTCATGTAAATGCAAAGATAACGAACAGTGATCAATCTCGTAAGTCCTAAATATAATACAAAAACAAGAGTTGGGCAATCACGGACCCCTGGACACACCAGAGGTGGGATCAGGTGCCTAGGAGGAGTAAGCATCCTCTGTTGATTCATCAAATTTCAAGGACGTTTTATCATCCTGTCCATTGTTATAGATACTATTTGTTCAATATCATGCTTGCAAAAGCTGACGTCAGATAAAAAGTTGTATTCAATGGGCATGCTTCCTTATTGTTATTTTATTTTTGACGAAATTTAACTTTATTGCCCAATCTTGCGATTTTTATGTTCACTCTTTATATTGCCATTAGATTACCATACTTTAAAGGCATATTGTTTCTACACACATTTGTATTTTTTTCATCAGCAGAAACTAATGCGTATTGACGTTAAAAAGATTAAAAAGGAGTAAAAAATGGTAAATTGTAAAAAATAAAATGATATAATTGTCTTTTTGTGAAGTTTGTCTGCCCAGAGAATCTAATTAATATACGAATATACCAAGATTCTGATGACGTTTCTGATAACTGTCGACAACGTCAGAAGACGACGTCACAATGCTACCTATAGGCACAGCAAGGTTAACAGTTGAAGAAAAAATACACATTCTTACGAAAGCCAGAAGGCTCATTCGACATTCTAAATCAAAATCCAAAATTCGAAATTCAATATTCGAAATCCAAGATTCAATATCCAAATCAGCCAATCAAAAAAAGAATTCATACTTCAAATTTCCTTTGTAGTAATATACCAAGCGCTTGTGAATTTGCGGGTGAAATACTATATGTTTGTAGGGGGAAATGATATATACTGGACAGTGTAACTTGTAGAAAAAAGTGGAAAATGCAGTTTCTT
>CAJDSM010036449.1:0-13075 GCA_903981925.1 Ostrea lurida | reverse complement strand
TGAAATGGTTTAACTTTACAGAGTGAAAATAGCTCTAGGTACATCATTTTATACTTACCTTTATTGAGGTGGTAGACTGAGTTACTCTGACTGGAGAATTGAAACTCTGTACGGAATCGCTTTCCAGTCGGGTTTTTATAGTTATTTGTTTCGATCAATTTCCGGAGAAGGTGCGTAAAGGAGAGTAATTTTACATGACTTTGTTGTTTGACACCTTAACCTGACAAGTTTACGCCTTGATTTCCTGTAGATGCCACACATTACGTATCAAAATAAACTTAATGATGTTGTTTCAGGTACATGTACATTAATTAGTAAATCATGATTATGTAAGAGTTTTTTCGGTCATTTCTACAAAATGTAAGAACAAGAGTGAAAAAAAAAAATGTAAAGACATTGAGCATTCTATAAACGGACTTAACAAAGTATTTACATTGAAAACATTTTAAAAACAGTTTGTTGTTCGAAAATTAAGTAATTGAAATTTAATTGATCTAGGCTACTATCACCTTCATATTTTGACAGACGAGCTTTTTTTTTTGGGGGGGGGGTTGTTTGTTTGTTTGTTTTTTATGTTGTGTTTTTCTGTATTTGTTTTTGTATTATCAAGACTTCTTTTTGGTTTTAGCAGCTATGAATATAAAACATTAACAAGAGTTGCCAGAAGATGACACAACTCGCCAGAAGTTTAACTCAACTTATCCTATCCACCTTTGTCCGAACGTTGTTGCCAGTTTAAAGTTAATAAAAAGTAAGCCAACGTCACAAGGTCACAATCCTCGATATCAAATGAAACGCATGGTCATGAGAATATGAAAGGCCAAGCCACTAGGTTCTAAAGATATTGCCAATGTTGAATTTGTTTGAAAAGTAGGTCAAAAGTCAAAGATACTAATCTTGGAACTAATAGAAAGACTTGGTTATGGGGTGTTTGCATGTAAAACATCAAAGCCCTATCACCCTAGTTTAAAAGATATAGTCAAATGTAGGTCAAAGTCCAAAATAAAGGTCACTAGGTCACAAGTCCTGGACAAATAAAAGGCCTGGTCAAGAGACAGCTGTAATGTAAAACATCAAAGCCCTATCCCCCAGATTTAAAAGTTGCATTTAGGTCAAAGTCCAAACTAAAGGTCACTAAGTCGTATGTCTTGGACAAACAAAAGACCTGGTCAAGAGACAGCTGTAACTTGAACTATCAAAGCCCTATTCTCTTGTTTCAAAAGATATATATCGAAGGTTAAAGTTTTTCCTTAGGAGGAATGACACTTTATTATAATGGCTGTTATCCTATGAAACCTGAATGAAAACAGAAATCAGCACTACCAGTATCTCATTGCATTGCTGGATAGCTCTGTAGGTTAACGTATTTTAAAACTGTTGATTTGTAGACAATGGGATCGAGTTTAGCAGGAGTTTTAACTTTGTGCTACAACTGTATTCATCAACTAAATAAAGGGAATTTGAGAGGCTTTCAATTTCAAAATATTATTGAATATCTCCTACATTTTCCATTCACATCAGATTTCTACAATGAAACTATAACTCAGCGACGTTAAGGGAAGCCCTGCATTAATATTAAGTGCGATAAATCAAACGTTTCTGTACAAAAGCACAAGGTTTTGGAAGGTAAATTAAAAATATTAAACACAAAACTGATGCATCTATTGTAGTAATGGTTCAACTATGCGAGTCAAGGCAATCGCATGGTCAATACAAATTGAATTACCACGTGCTTTGAGTACATTGTGACCAGCTCCAATATAGGCATTGGTTATGATACACTAAAGTGCATAGAACAAGGCAAGAATTATTAACATCAATTGTGATTAATTGCAACTTTTGAAAACAATCCTACTTCAACATTTCTGTAGGGCAAGACCCAAAAAATGTCTGTATTTTTGCAGGATATAGTTTAGAAAAAATATAAAAGGAAAACTTTAACTGAATTAATGCACTCTTTTAACCACCGATTAATACAAATTTATTTAAGGAAGTGAAGGCTAATTTTGACCTAGGTTATAACGATATAATCTAAGTTGGTGCAGTTTACGCTTTATAATTCCGCGAAGCGGATTATATTTAGCCGTAATCTGCACCAACTTAGATTTATACGTATAACCTAGGTCAAAATTAGCTTCATTCCTTATAATTTAATTTTAAAAAATTGTATTTAATGTTTGTGTGGATGAACAATTTGCGAGATAATACGGATTTTCTGAATGAGGCGGACGAATTTTGCCGTAGCAACAAAGAGTAAAGCAATAACGGTCAAATGCATTGTGACGTCATTCTAGGACGTCACAAAGAGCAAGTATAGATTATACAAATAATTGATGTTGCTCAATCGTGTTTTCAGCCAATCAAACTTACTTGTAACAAGTAAAATTAAATTATTCAAGTACAAACCCATCCTCACCACGTTTCAAGCAACCCAGGGCTTTTGATTAAAAAATGTATGCCAAATATTTCCTTGAAATGTTGACGCAAGCCCTATATGCTATGGCACTTAAAAATGGTACATAATATAATTGCTATTTCCCCAACAAAGCAACTATCTACAAACTGTATGTCATGACGTCCATTTTTCATTTGTGACGTATTGGCCTTGTGAGTGATTTAGGTATCTTTTCTATACAGCTCTGTCAGTTTCCTCGGGTTTCCTTAACGTCGCTGAGATCGATCTGAAAATTATTCACGTATATTGAAACAATGAATGATTACTATCAGACGATGTAAACGGAAATAATTTTATTCGTTGTACAAACTTCATTAAAACTCTTAAGGTCTTCGAACCAACGGTTTATTGTGTCGCCCTGGTCTTTGCGTTAGCGGAGGGCGACATTATAAGGGATCACTTTAGTTCGTCTTGCGTTCGTTGGCGTCGCGGCGTCACCAAAAAATTTTCTGTCACATTTTTCTCAGAAATCACATAAGCCAGCCTCCTGATATTGGCACAGAACATTCAGTATTGGAGAACTGTATCGTGTAACGCAGTTTCCAATCTGCCGCATGTCCACCTTCCTGTTTGGAACGCAAACTTAGAATATTTTTCACATGGTTAAATTTCGACACATTTCTTCAGGAACCACACAGGCCAGCTTCCTGATATTTGCACAGCAGCAATCAGTATTGGACAACTGTATCGTTAACACAGTTTCCATTCTGCCACCATGTCCACTTCCTGTTTGACGCACTTTTTAATTTTTTTGACATGAACAAATTTGTCCACAAAGTAAATGACTGAGGGCTTTGAGAACATTTGCAATTAAATATGTCTTTATTTCATATAAATCTCACAAATGGCATCTCATAACAATATCTTTCATCTTTCATTTTTTCTAAATTCAAATTTTTTTTTTTTTTTTTTTTTTTTCACTGTTAGAATATGCATTGTCATTCTGGTAAACAGTTAACTTCAACAGAACTGAATTTCTGACAAACAAATTATAATTATATACTTTTTGCCATATGATACTTTAAATGATGAAGTAATTTTTCAAATGAATTAGAAGTAGGCAGGGCGATCACATGTCTTTCCCTGGTTAAGACTTACCACTAAGTTTTTTTATTGTTTATGTATTATTATATTTTCATTACAATTTCACTTAGTGAGTTTGAACAATGTGTGCGTTGGATGCCTTCTTTTTATATTTTATTCTCCAAACAAGGAATTTACTCAAAACAAAACGCGACAGTTTCATGGAACGGTCAGACAACTTGATCAGAATACCTAAATGACCTGAATGTCAGAACATAACAAGATCTAAGATTGGGGTAATGTATGGCTTTAATGAATCAACTTCAAAATTTACAAACAGATGCGCCGAGCTTTCCATAGCTTTTTGGCTTGCATATCGAAGTGATAGAAACACCATACGACCGAAGAGACCTGGAAATGACAGTATCCAAACAGTGAATGGCTCTCTAGATAGCAGAATTCCGCCAGTCCCGCACAATGATGAAGCCTTCAACACGCCGTCTCTTCCGCCACTTATGATGTACCATCAACTTGAGGTCCCTCCATGAAGGCCATGATTGCTGGAATCTGAAATTAAAAGGCAAAACCGCAGCATGAAAGTTCTCGTAACCCATACAAGGAATTTCACGTAACCAAAATTTTGCGGTGGGTCGGTTGGGTGGGGATTTTTTCACGACCATTCCCGCTCGGAAAGTTTCATAGCAAAAAGGGTGAAGCATTGTGCAAAGAAATGCTTACCGTCAGTTTGCAAAGTTTAATGTAAAATTCAAACCGGGCACTTTACAAGCAAATAACCTTTCCGGAAATACAGACCAAAATTGGAAATAATAATTTAGTTTGGAATCTTTGTCGATAACTTTGTTTATCTTTAATGGATAAGCTTTAATAGATTGATTTTGTACCATGGGAGAGGATTTTTTTTTAAGTTGGAAAAGAAATCTGTATCAACCCATGGTGTATTCCAGGGGTCTGTGTCTGTTCGAACTCTTTTGTTTTGTATTCGGTTTGGGACTTCCAGTGATGATCACTGTCATTATCTTCATCTTTTCAGTAAAGATCTACAATGTAAAGGCCAACGATAACGAACAGTGATTCAATCTCGTCAAGTTCTTAAACTAGAATACGAAACAACGAGTTGGGCAATCACAGGACCCCTGGACACACAGAGGGTGGGATTCAGATGCCCTAGGAGGAGTTAAGCATTCCCTGTTGACCGTCACACCCCGCCGTGAGCGCATTAGTCTTTGATCAGGTAAACGGAACAATCTGTTGTCAAACAGTGTGTGAATAACGGACCGTCTTAAAACAATGACTATTGAAACACATCAGGACAGCATTTTGACTCGATGTAGGTTCATATGGTAAAACACTAAATTTGTTATAACGACCATAGAATTTACGAAACTACTGCTTTAAACGTGACTGTTGAAACCCCTGGCAACAAACAACTTGTCTCTAAGTAGCTTGCTTCGATTCAAAAACTATCATACGCAGAACAAAGCTCTCTTTCCTTTGTCACTTATCTTTTATACATTGCGTATCGAATAAGTTGAGAGACATACACAGCCATATGCAGGTGATGTTGGACAATATTGCTACATTAATATGGGAAGTTGACGATTGGAGAAGGCTGAAATACGCTCCCGTTTGCATTAAATTGAGTAGTTAGTTATTGCCGTTGATGTCAATGTTCAATAAAAAATATCCAAATTACGAAGCAGACATGGAAGACTCTGTTGGTGTCCTTTATTTTCTAGTTCGTTGGGGATATATTGAATCTACATATGATGAAAAATCATTCATTATTGAGAGATAAAACATCGTCTCAATAATCGGAAATGGTTCGAATAAAGGCCCACAGCTAGAGATTTCTTCCTTTTCATGTAGAACGCTTTTTGAAATTGAATTTTGCCTTTCATAAGAATATAGAAATATGTCAGCTAATAAAGGAGCCGAAAATCGTGCCCTTTAATTCCAACAGACTGTCGAAAAGACCTGTTGCCCAAGCAACTACTAAAGGATATTGCCAATGAGGAACTCTCAGCATTGCTTTAATATCAACTTCAGAGGTACTTGTGTGTGAGAATCAGAGTTGGAGTTATAAAAAAATAATGTTTTGATGCTGTCACTAGATTAAGAATATTTCCTTTCTTCCAATTTTTTGCTAAAGAAGCACTGTCTAATAATGTTTACAAAGCTGTGTCTTCATAATTTATCGTGCGGCGTATGGTCGGATGGTAAAAGTGTTAAAAGTCATATGTATGTTGATGTTTGTTGATATGTGAAAGGTTCTGGATTTCAAATTCACCAGAAGTTCTTAGAGTTTTTTAAATTCCCATTTGTTTACCCACTTCTGGCATATTGTAGTTTCACAATTACAATCTGAGTATCTGCTCACTTGACCAGCTGTCAAATATTTTCGTGAGGATAACCAGACAGGGGCTTGGTGGCAACATTTACTAGATCCACGACCAATAAGATCTTTGTTTGGTAAGGGTTTTTATGAAGTTTTCAAAATCCCCAGTATAGTACGGTACAGCTTCAATATTCTTCCCGTACCTTTCAACCAGAGATATAGTAGATATAAAATTGTGTTTAAAAACTGACGGCATGATTTTGAAAAAATTTCGTCTTTTGAAAGGCAGTAGACAGTGTAAGTACGATTACGCAATGTGGAGTTAATACCAAGTTCGTTTAAAAAATTGCCAGTTGTAGTAATGAGCCTTACAAACAAGACAATATTGTTCAGCTTGTCGGCTGGAACCAAAGATATCCCTGCATTCGTAACCTATACTCATTTCATTGACCACTATCCGGTTTACGAACACCAGAAGGCTATCAATTAACAATCATAATTTTCAAATTATGTCCATTTGATATATCCCGAAGAACTCAGATTATAAGGACATCACAGAATCGACGACATTTGTTCATATTTGGATATTTTACTAACATTGACTCTATGGCGCAACTGACAACTATATGATAAGCGTGTGACTTTAACTTTGCAATCGTCAACTTTCCTTCTATGTAGTAATATACCACTCTAATCATGTGCTTATGTGTGTATATCTCCAGCATTGATTCGATACGCCAGAGCATGCCATGCGTATGGCGATTTTTAAAACGAGCCAACTACTAACAAAAAAAGTTGAAGTTGCAGGGTTTATAACGAATCTCGTTTTAAAGTATCATTTCGCAAATTCTACGGTCGCTATAATGGACTCTTGTTTGAGTACAAAGTATCACTAAGAAGCTCGATTTGTTTCATACCCTTTGTTAGACTCATTTTCACTAGATTTGACACGGGTAATCCCGTTTACTTATTTCCGACTACAGGCTCACGGCGGGTGTGACCGTCAGCAAGGAGATGCTTACTCCTCCAGGCACCTGATCCTCCTTCGCTTTTGTCGGAGGTCCGTGTTGCCTACACTCGATTTTGTATATTTTTTTGGATTATGAATTACGGTTTGACAATTGTTAACTTAGCCTTTTTGTATATATCTAAATGTCTAGTTAAAGGCCACTGTGAGATTTTTTATTCCCCAGGAGAGGCTTTTGAATAATTCTAATAAATTTGCCTCTTAAGAAAATATAAAGAGGTCATCTAACAAAAGAGCACAATTCATGCCCATGGGAATTCCAATGGACTGTTGAAAGACCTGATCATCAAAAACTACAAAGTTATTGTCAATGAGAAACCCTATCATCGTTTTAATATCAAATGCAAAGTACTTGTGGATAGAATCAGAGTGGTGTTTAACAAAGTAATTTTTTAAATTAATGATCGGTAGACATTAATATTTCCTTGTTCCATTTTTGTTGAAGAAACTACTGTATTATTATATGATTGAATACTAGTCATCCTAAACTTTCTGAATGGCCAAAATCCAACAAGTAATAAAAAAAATCATAAAACGTTATACTCTCTTCTGTGTTTTCGAGGTGAATACAATACATGTATATGTTTTCGAAACTTCTGCGAATGATTGTCAATTTTGATTGTCCAATGAAACTTTGCATCTCTAATCACGTTGAATGTATGTAGGTCTTGCAGCAGACGTTAACAAGGCCAGGAAGGTTAGTAATAAAATCTTCAGAAAATTTGATAACATGATAAAGGACTATTATAGATTGTGATGTTAATATGATTATTCAGTTCCCCACAAGTAGTAGCATCGTCGTATTGACCTCAGAAAGTAAGTACATTTATAAAGAAAGTATTTTTTTTCCGAATACATAGGTATGTGTGGAAACCTATAATGTTATATGCTAAGTATTATGAATATTACAATTATCCTTGAATTGAATATTAAAGGGCATGGACAGTTTTGAACTAAAAATGTTCAAATTTTAGATAGCCAATTTATGTTTACAATGCTTTACTAAGGTATTTCTAATGGTCAGGAATATTTTTAACGTCATCTGTTGACTCCCAAGTGAGATACAGGACTTACAATTCTTTGTTTGTAAACAAGGCCCGAAACATGATTTTGCTTACATTATTGAATATGCTACTAAACATTCCATTTAGAGCAGATTTTTTCAAATTAGAATTCATTCTAAATACAATTAAACAGTATTCTAGTGTTTCTCACATCTCATATTTTTTAAACATGATATTTTCTACGAAGCAATCTTTTTGTAACATAAACCAGGCTCGAGCCTTGTTTACATTGCGAAGATTTGTGACCGCTGTATCTTACTTATACTCAAGAACTGACTTTCAAATTTTTGCTGACAACTAGAAATAACTTGATTAAGCATTTCAAACATCGAAATTGGCAATCTAAATTTGACACATATTTAAGTTTCAAAACGTGTCCATGCCCCTTTAAGATGAACTTAAAAGAGCAGCATTGTTTATTGGCGACTTCAATATTATTATAATAGTGTCTACGAAATCCAAGATGAATTCTGAAGTGCATTCTCTATAGAGGTAAATAGACATGTTGTTGATTTTTCATACCAAGTGTTTCTTTACATATTTATTTTTATGTTTCCAAGTTAAGCACCCCGGCCAAGGAGGCTTTGCTCAGTTTTTTGCTCAAGGCAGGCAGAAAAACAAAACACCAATTGAAAGAAAATTGTCATTTATTATGTAAATGACGCTATCAAAACTACTATACAGTTGTATATACATCATACACAAAAAGTAACTATAGGGGGTCAGGAGACAAGTAAACATTGGCCATATTGATTTTCAATATGGATTACTCCGTTTACTTGACCAAGATATACGGCTCCAGGCGGGTGTGACCGATCAACGGGGGATGTTTGCTCCTCCTGGGCACCTAATCCTACCTCTGGTGTGTCAAAGGGTCCTTGTTTGTCCTTCATTTATGAACTTGATCAATGTCTGTTATGATCTTTATTTGTTCATCAACCATGCAAAGGTCTCTTTAATTTCCTTTGGTAGACGTAAAGTATCAATGCATTTAAACTCAGGTTATTTGAAAAGATAAGTTTTTATATATTTCTAAGCAAACGTTCAAGCACTTGATCAAATGCGATGTCGCGGCCAAAAATACTTAATTAGGATTACAAATGTCTCTCTACGAGAACGAAGCAGAAGTATCCACATTATTTGCTTGACCTTGATCATCGTCTGCATAGTTTGATACACGTGTATTTTACATATTTTCATCGACTAACCATTTTAGGTATACCTGGCTTTATCACCGTAACATAGGCATATATCTGAATATATATTTTTCTGGTTCAAAGAATGAAAATACAGCTTGTTATTGCAAATCTTTATTATATGCACGATGAATACACGTAGATGGTCCTGAGAGATGGTGAGTATTGGTCAGTCACATGGAGTATCCAGCTGAAAGAATTAATGTTATATTATATTATACTAGTATGATATCGACATTTAAGTATTATCACCAAATAATGTTCATTCTCTTTATACTTGAAAATACTTACATTTCATTCCCATACCTGTAATAAAAAGTAATAAAGTATTAATGATACTGAATAGGTGTTTGATATCAAAGCATTTATTTCTCTTCATACTGTATCTAGCATATTTTCAACAAATCGGGTTTTTTTCCTGTTGAGTGGATATGTCCATTGGGCGGATGTATTTCACAGGTAGAATGTTCTGACTCGAATGTAAACTGAGAGTTTACAAAACCGTATTTTCATACATTGAACTTACAACAGTAGTGATTAAGTTGGAAAACATCAAGATTTACTCAAACAATGTGGGAAAATTCCAAAGTGTTGAAACACATTAAACTTGGACATTCATGATAACAAACGCATATTTGTTCGTTCTTTTAAACTATCCAATGATAAAAATGTTAATTCGGCTTACCTCCCATGCTACCCATGTTTCCCATGCCCATCATGGCACCCATATCAGTTGGTGTCATGGCTCCCATGTTTCCGGCTCCCATGTTTCCGGCTCCGGCTCCCATGTTTCCAGCTCCCATCATGGCACCCATTGGCATCATGTTTCCCATTGAGGGCATTCCATTCATACCTCCCATGGCTGCAGCTTTCATCATTTTAGCCATTGCTTTCATGGCACCGCCCATAGCTCCACCGTTCATTGGCATCATGGGAGCAGCGTTCATTGGCATCATGGGTGCAGCATTCATTGGCATCATGGGTCAGCATTCATGGCATCATGGGAGCAGCGTTCATTGGCATCATGGGAGCAAGCGTTTCATTGGCATCAGGGTGCAGCTTTCATTGGCCACATGGGCAGCGTTCATTGGCATCATGGGTGCAGCGTTCATTGGCATACCCATGGATCCCATTGCACCAGCTGGCATCATGTTACCTCCCATGGAACCCATGGCTCCCATTGGCATCATACCACCTCCGTTTCCATTACCCATACCACCTGAGAAAAAGTGATTTATCATAGATCAAGAAAAAGAAAACTTAAAGAATTAAGAGTGTCATTCACTCATTTAGAAGGTTTTTTTCTCTTTCTCTCCAAAGGTGAACACATTTCTGTTTGCCAATGTTCAGTTTCTTTGCTGCGTAAATATCAAGTGTAGTGATGTAAAAATACATACCTGGGCCATAAGCTCTAGCACTGACCATAGCTACGGCCAAAGCGGCAGATACAGCGTAAAGGAAAGATGCCATCTAAAATTCAGATAAAATTGCTGACAATGAAGAACATTTTGTAAGGTGTGCTCGTCTTACTAATCGGTTATTTTGTACCTTTGCAGAGTGAAGTTCTACAAATTTCTTACCTTTGATGAAGTGGTAGAGTGGTTTATTCCAATAGGAGAAGTGGAGCTCTGTACGGAATCATTCCCCGTGCGGGTTTTTATACTTATGAATTACATTCAACTTCCGGAGCCAGAAGTGTGGATTGGACAAAATTTTACATGACTTTATTGTTTGACATTTGAACCTGACAAGTTTACACGTTTGGTTTCTTTAGATCACACACATTATGAAAAGTATTTTCAACAAACAGTGCCTTTTTTATGTGTTTAATGGTATTCTGACATCCTAAACACTTGTCACCTTCTTTTATTCATGGATTGTACATTCTTTTGATTCTTTGAGTCAGCGTCCATATATGTCTTATACTTTTAAAGGGATATGTATTTAGCTTTTTGTTGTATATATCATAATTTTGGCATTCATTAGTTCTATAGACGTCAATTATATGAATATTAGTTTTCCAGTATAAGAAAGTATATTTTTTTTTTCTAAAATATACATCAATTTTGCTTTTTACTATGATCGTATTTTCAGCTGATTTAAAACGAACTTAGACAGGAATTGAAAGAAATGTTGTGCATGGTTTTGAGTTTTTTAAGGTTAACTCATACCACTATAATGAACTTTATAAATTTCATATACTGGTTTGCTTTTTTTAATAAAACAGGTCAAAAATTGAAGAAAACAACTAAATAAAAAAATATGCAATAGGAAGGAACATATTATCTTTGAATAATCTTATGGTGTTTTAATGCGATTTATCTGTACATGGAAAATACATTGACTCTTCAATAAAAAGAAACAAGTTAAATGACAAATTATGATGCCTCTGATTAAAATTATAGGTATTCAGGTTGTTTGCATTGTGCAAAATCAATGGAGGTGTGTGGTAATTATCCTATGCCTCGATTGGTTTTTGGGGTTCATAAGAAATTCAGACATTTATTCTTTAAAGAAATTTACAGAAGAAACACATAAAATTTGTTATCGAATACAAGATAAGCATTATAGAATACATATAATTTATTGCACTGTGTAAAGATATGCAATACAAATGACAAATCAAAGAATACGAAGAAATATTAAAAACAAATAGAAAGATGCAAATGAGAAAAAATGTAATTGAAAAACCATACAATACAAATAGAAATTATACAACACAGATATAAAAATGTACAATACAAATTGGAATTCATACGAAGGGAATAAAAAAAATACAAGCAGAAAATTATACAAACACAAATAAAACCGACGTCGTACCCTTTGGCACACCGTACATAAAAGAAATGATCAGAATTCAATGAAGTTGGATATCTATTTCATTGACCTTTAGCCTCTACCATTACCAGCAAAAATAAAGCAAATTTCATATCAAATATACTTTGAGAAGGTGAAGATAAGGAGCAGTGATCAATCATGGACTTCCCAAAAGAATACAAAATAAGGACTGGGCAAACACGGACCCTTGGATACACCAGGGGTGGGATCAGGTGCCTAGGAGGAGTAAGCAACACCTGTTGATCAGTCACCTGCCGTGAAGTGATTTGTAGTTATTGATTGATTATAGAACACTCTCATAATGTACCTCACCAACTAATTGAAATGTTCAAGGAATCACTGACAATACATAAAGAGCTGGACTGTATGAAATGTAGTCAATCCCCCCCCCCCCCAATGATCGTTTCTTATTATGATTTTAGACAACGAATTGTAGTTATTTGCTTATTAGTGAAAATTTACGCAAAACTGTGATAAAAGCAAACAATTTATGACAAGTCAATAATCTTGATAGTTTGATCCTGTTTATTGTTAATATATTTTCACTTATATTATGAAGTCATGTAACATAAATGTATTGCCTCACTCTAACTCTACCCTCATGTCTTTGATCAAGACTCTGATAGTGGTTAAAATTTTAATTTGTATTTTTCTCATATAGAATTAGTTGTAGATGGTAATTCATTAATTAATAAGGCATCTTATGTATGAAAATGTAAAGATAACAAATACTGGTCAATCTTCAAAATTCTATATATACCACAAAACCGAGAGTGTGCCCCATATCTTGATTACTATATGATTACATCAGAATGCTTCCATCAGTGAACGGAAAACTGGTATTGACACCATAGAAAATCAGAAACCAAGAGATTTTGAGAAATAATATACCGTAGAATAAACGATGATCATAATTATACAAACTATGATACTTTTTACCCCAGTTAATGTGCATGGAAAGCTACATTTCAAAATTCAATTTACATCTCATAGTCACATTTATACCAAGCTGGACGATATGAATTGCATGATAATATCAATATACAAAAAGGCAAAGTCAACATTGTGTCAACTATCATAATCTCAAAAATATATACAAAATCGAGTGTAAGGGCA
>CAJDSM010036440.1:0-30720 GCA_903981925.1 Ostrea lurida | reverse complement strand
GCGATCTCTTCAAATAACATATAGCAAAACTTCCCAACAGAACCAAATGTACAAGCTCCTGTGCTCCCAACCTTCATCACCACACGCGGGCACCCTCACATATTGGCGACTCCCGGTTGACCGTTTAAGGTCAACCCCCACAAAGTGGAATATCAGTGTAACATCCCCGCCTTGCACCCTCCATTCTTCTCCGCTTCTCTCTTATCTTCGAACGGTGCGAATCCCATGCACCACTTTGATGACTTTTCATTTGTGTCTGCTGTATTTTGGAAACACAACAAATCCCATACAATTAACGTTAATTTCCTCGTGCATATCAGGTCGCATCTACCTTACTTCATAGTCACCTTCTGCCCACAGGCAACCACATGAATCTGCAAGTGCACAGCCGTCTTACATCCAATGATATTTTCGTTGTCGAGGCAATTCACTTCGACCACCAACTCGCCGTCTGTTGGTGCATGCTAACTGGCAAAGATAGACGAACCTAAGTGATCTCTATTCTGTCGTTAAGTCTCATAAGTACTAGAAAACAAAAAACACACCGCAGTCTTGGCGCAAACCACCCCGCGCGACCCTGGGACACACCCAAGCTAGGCGATCAAGGTGGCCTAGGAGGAGTTAAGGGGCATCCGCCTGTGAACCGGTCACCATCCGCGTCGAGCCCATAGTCTCTCCGATCAAGGTAAACGGAACAAATCCGTAGTTAAAGATCCAGCTGTGTGAAAAAAAACGACGCTTAACACAACTGGCTTATGGACATCTCACAATCAGACAGCATTGACTCAATTGGTACATTAGGCATAATTGGTGTAAAACTAAAATTGTTAGATATATAGATTTTTCTTCCAGCATTCTGATTCTCACATCGACCAAGTTGTTGGATAAATTTTAAACTTCAAATGGGGTTATTGATGATATGCAGAAAAATATGAAAAGTGAAAGATAAACGAACAGTGATTCCAAATTTCCTAAACTTCTTGTCACCTTTCTCGATCATTGTTCGACCTGAAGGCTTCTATCTCTGAGATAGATAAAACCAAACTCAAGGCGGACGTTCTGTTAATTGAAATGAGCTTTCTGCTTGATCAACGATCCCACTACCATATGAATCACCAAATCGACGCAATCCGAATCCACCAACATCGTGGAACCCCTACCCTCATCCACGCCATTGAACAACTGTCAATCCCCGACACGAAACCCAAATCGTGTATTCCTTTACATACTTATTTTATTTTTTCTCTGGTCACCTTCCATTTCGACACTAAATGCTCGGGTCCGGGTGGATGTGGGATCTTACTATATTTTCAGTTATTAATAGTAGCTCGACTTTTCACAATGGTTCTGACCTAACCTAGCCATGTATCATTCATTGCAAAACATATGTATCAAAATTTCATTTCATTCACATTCAGTCTGCACGTTCCGAGCTGGGTTTTCTAATTGAGGATCTCTCTCTTTTTCTTTCTACCTCTAACTACCATGCTTTCAAAGTATAGTAACTGTGAATGTCATGAATCCTATGAGAAACCAGCTCGGACTCCTGGATGTTTCTGCATTTGAATTTTCGTTTGGCAAATCACTATCTGGGTAGCGTAAGTCACCTAGGTAGGATGCTCATGAAATAGGTCGAGCTGATCCCCCATCCCCAGCATTACAAAGAAGGTGACCAGGAAAAAATAGTGGGATGACGGTTATCTTTGATATACTGGTGGCAGACGAATCTGATTAAAATAATACGTCTTTAGTGTATTTGTAAAGTCCTTAACATGAACATCAGTCCACCATTTTACATAAGTTTTATCTGGCAAATACCGTTCAATTTGATTGTTCACATTATGGATCTTGATATACTGACGAATACAAACCCTGTGATAATTAGATCGATATTTTAGTATAAGGGCATGTTTTTATTGACAGTAATGTTCAAAGACTCAGAGACACAGCCAATGATTTCCCCTCTTTCGTAAGCTCTCCTCAAAGTTTATGAAATTATCAACAATACACGAGTATGGGCGAATTACACGCGATGCCCTGCGACACAGCCACCACCGATGTGGTTGAGAACAGGTGTCTTGACAGTTAGGGAGTATTATACCCTGTTTGACCCGATCACAGCACTCGCGCGTCACCTAGTGCCATGTTTTGTCTATTAGCTTTATCATGGTCAATACCAGTTCCGATTCCGTAGTCCAAAATCAGCGTAGTGTGAAAAAAACGGATCTTAAAATTCAGATTTCTCTGAAACACGTCAGACTGAGCGATATTATACCCAATGGTTATCAGTACTTCGTCGTTCTTTTTGCAACAAACTAGATCGTTTTATAACGGAACACTAGACTCATGTGGCGACACATGTCTGACCTTATAATTCTGACCGTTTGAATTCCTGGACAGAGCAGAAACTCTGTCTCATAAGTATGCACTGCCTCGATTCAAAAATCCTGAGTCATTACGCAAACCACCCACAGCAGCGTGTGAGAGAGATTCTTGCGTATTGAATTAGTTTCAGGAGACATTACATCACTATATGCAGGTGTGATGATGTAATGTTTCCTGACATAACTTTATGGGAAAGTTTTTTTGACAAATGGAGGAAGACTGAAGTATTTTTGTCACCCGGTATTGTCCAATCTCCGTGACGTTGAGTGTGTTTTATGTTTTGCCCGTTAATCTCAATGTTCTATGTTAATTTAAAATTATAGTCAAGTACGTACGCACTTACCATGAGTAAAGACTCATGTGGTTGTCCTTTTATTTCTATCCATTTGGGTTGTTTTTTATTATTTTGTTCATCTGGTCTGGGATATCCATTCGAAGTGCGACATATATTGATAGTGATATAACTTACCGATATTATCAATTACGATCTCAAACACTGACTCGTGCAAATTAACTATTCGGAGATTGTCGAAATTAAAGACCACTGGTCAATGATTGTTCATATATATGCCCCCATTCGATGTACTTTGTAAGCTTTATGTGTGAATTTCAGGTGTTCTCATAGAGAATACAGAAAGTACGGTCAGAGTGAACCGTGACGCGAACTAGAATTCTTATTTTATCGAAAAAGTCCCATTGTTCAAAAATAATATTGTTTTGGGGGTATAAGAACTCTGTTGCTCACCAAAACATACTACACAAGATATTTGTCAAACACTAGTTGTCTGAGAGCGCCATTAAAACATTTACAATATTCAATTACTGTCGGTATCTTAATTGGAAGTGCATCTGACATGTGGATGTGTGTTGACAAGTTCCTAACCACAGCCATGCTTACCTTATCTCTTACCTTTGGTTTTTCCAGGGGCGTTGTGTTTTCATACTCTTCAGCTTTTGTATTATTCGTTATAGGATCCTATGACGATGCGCACTTACTCTGCTTTATACTTATCATGTCCGACATTTTTTCCTTATAGTTATATTGATAAGACACTAGGTATAACATGTATGTGTGGTCCTCAGTTGACGTGTGTGATACGTGTCCACTGGCATAGGACCACGAATGAAAGATGAGGGATGTAGATGTATACAAAACCAAGTTGTGGGATCTCCGCCAGAGGGTAACAGCAGTACAGTTTCGATAATGTGTCTAGCCTTCTTTTAATGTGTACTTGCTGAGAAGTTAAGATGTCATGGGATGTGTAATGTGTGTGTTAATGTAGAGTATAGTGGACGTATGCCGGCTGTGTAGTGGGCTATTATCATTGATCGTATTCATAGTCTGGAGCTGGCTGATTATACTCGGCGCTTCTAGTCCCATCTTCTTAATATATGATCTCTAGTGTCGAATGAATGGAAATGTGTGCTGTATGTCGTCTACTCCAATTTTGTGACTAGTGAGTAGGTGAGTCTTCGTGTGGAGTGATCGTTAAAAAGTCGGATATAACACGATTGGATGATGGATGAGTATGTGAGCTCTGAGGTGTGGCAGAAACCCAAATCATGTGCAGTCTGAGTTCTCTATCTGTTCCTCTTGTTGTTTCGTCTGCATAGAGGACAAGTGTGGCGGAGCATGAATCAAAGTCTTGTGTAATGCAGCTTCCATGTGTGTGTTGATTGTGCATTTGTTGTAGGTCATTTGGTGACAGTTGTCTATTAATTTGCTATAAATACTTTGTATATTGTGTGTATAGTGTGATATGGTGGTCCTAGTCACATATCACAAGTTAAATATTTGCGTGTGTTAAACGACTGTCGCTCGTACCCAGGTTTTCGGGTCAGAGGTGTGCGTAGGTGTGTGTGTGGAGGTGGTAGGATCTTAATAGCAGTCTGCTAGATGTACGGATATATGTGTTCGAAGAATTGTGCCTATATGATATTTTTAGACATATACAATGGACTGATCTCTGTGGTGTAGTGTGTATGTTGTGTGTGCAAATATGATTTTAACTCAATAATCACAAAGAAATCAGAGTGATAAATATCTTACTGCATTAAAGACATCGAGATGTTTCTACTGTGGTGTGGCTGTAGCTGTGTGTGGTGCCTGAGCCTCTGTGCTGTGTGAGTGAGTGTGTGAAATAACATCACTCTGTGCTATCGTGTGAGTTGTCATACCAGGCTGGGACGGAAGTAGCAACATCATTTTTAAACCTGTGTGGTGTCTGTGTGGATCCAGCACTCCAGTGAATCGTAGTAAGGTGGTTTCATTTCACCAATATCTCTCTCCGAGCATCCCGCATCCCGCGAGCTGAGGGCAGGTCGTTTTAAGGTCATCGTGATGAATGGAAACTAAAGACTCTATCTTCCCACTCGTATTATATAGAGCGGCTTTTACCCACCCAATACTACTCAGTATTGTCCGATTCGTAGTTGCAGGTCCCCAAAATAAATTGGCCACGGTCTTTATTACATTATACTCCTTATTATCATTATATTAGTTTATTTTTTCGCTTATAGTGTTTTGCACGATTAATGAGTTGAATCAGTATATCTAATTAGATCAATATCCATATCTTTTAAATCTATATATCCCGTCTCATTTTGAAGCTAGATCAAAGGTATAATTTTTTCAACACTAGAATATAGAATGAATTCTATGATTATGGATTTTACCAATCACACCGCGTGTTAAGGATGATGATCCTTCATGCTGACAGTTCTTACTAACAAAGGAATATATGCCGTTAACATGAGCAACAATCTTTGTCATAATTATAAAAGCGCAAGTTTGTGTTTCAGCATATTTCTAAGTCAAATCCTGTATTTCCTAGGAATACACCTCTATTATTGCATTCAAACTCTTTGATTACATACTTTACAGTGTTTAGATAAAGATGAAAATATGTGGTTATAATTTTGATCCATCGTATGTGACACATATCGACGAAAAAATAATGTTTCATCAGCGATTCTTGGAACCAAAAAGTTTGGAAAGTCAAGGACAAACTATTTCAAACGGACGCCCGACTTGCATGAATTTACAACACTTTGCACGACAATTGTAAGGACTGTATTTTGTAACTTGATAGACAGGTGCTTCTACAATAACTGAAACAGAAAATATTCATAGCTAGTGATCACTCATTCAGAAAATTACTTTGTTAAACAGCACTCTGATTCTACGCACCAAGTATTCTATAAAGATGCTGTTACGCTGACGACACGCAGGTCCATTTAGTGATAAAACCGTTAGACAACTGGACTAAGTTTATAGAAAGACTCGAAGCCTGTTTAGCAGATATCAGCAAATATGCTGAAATTGAACCATGACAAGGCAGAGTTGATAGTTTTCGGACCTCGAAACAGCAAGCGTTACCTAGCTAATACCAGCATTACTTTCGATGGATTTGTCATTAAGTCTGTTCCGGTATTCAAAAACTTAGGGGGGGGGGGTATTTTGACGAAAATCTTAGCATGAGATACCATTTGTCTGCAATGGCTAAGTTTTGTTATTTCCAGTTGAGTAACATACCTCATCGACGATGATACATGCAAAACATTAATACATGCTCTCGTCACATCAAGGCTAGACTATGCTGATGCATTGTTATATGGCCTATCTAACAGTGCTAACAACAAATTAGTACGTGTACAAAATACCACAGCAAGGATGATCAGTCGCACTAAAAAGTATGATCATATTACACCGGTATTGACAGACCTTCATTGGCTTCCGGTACAGTATTGTATTCAATTCAAAGTTCTTGTGCATGCCTACAAGGCCGTTCAGATTTGGACCTACTCACCTTAGCTAACTGACTCAACCTTATTCTCCAGAAAACAGTATGCTTTTGAAAGTTCCTCGGACTAGAACGAAGTCATATGGAAACAGACGCTTGACTATTTTGCGCCAATAATGTGGATCGCCTAACCATCAGGATTATATTGTGCCAAATCACTGGATATTTTGTTAATCATATATCTGAATGTCGATAACGTGAAACATTTACAGATGTTCACACATTTTGGTCAGAAAACCTCACTTCAGCTTCCCGTTAAAACAAGTTAAACATGCATGCATACATATTTTCTTAAAATCGGTATTCCTGTACAATAATGAAACTTACTTCCTAGCAGAATCCAACCATACACAGATAGCTTCAAGCTTGGTATCATTGTTCTGAAAAAGGATAATACTGAAAATGGTTTTAATTTCGCGGTGCTAAAAGTTTGCGATTTTTCATATTGGTCTAATTGTAGTGGTTTAATTTTCGCGAAATTCAAACATATTACGCATTACACCACACATGCAAAATTATTGCTGTTTTAATTTCGCGAAAAAATACCCGACCGCAAACATAACAAAATTAAAACCACCGCAATCATTTCCCCATTTACAATATCATAAAAGTTATTCCGTGCTATTATTCATAATGAGAATAATACTATTTAAAGATATGAGAATTGTTTATACAATTAGACTTACACTTCCTTTTTCATAATACATTGCGAACAAAGAATACCGTTTTTTCTTATCAATTATCAAAAGCTGGTGGCGTCTAATTATAACATGGGACGTAACATAAGATACAAAAAAGAAACAATCATACCTTACTGATGTGGTTGAAAGTCAGACGTAGTGGAGGTGACAGTTCCACCAAGTCTGTTTGTGTAGAGAGAGACAGAATTTCAGAATTGACGTATTCTTTCTTCTCAGATGTCTCTTTTCCTTCCTTATCATCAATTGGATTCACATGTCTTAAAATACGATGAGATCACGAGTAAATATTATCATTACCACGCTTTATTTCGATTGAAATGAAGAGAATGAATTTTCAATATATTATCTTTGTATATCTCTTTGTAATGTTTGAATTTAAGTATTTTTTCCCACTTATTTCAGCAATACGATGTGTTTGTGAAACACAAATGCCCCCGTATGATACCAAAATTTATAAAGTTTTTCAAAAGTAGGTCAAGGCCAAGGTCGCAGAGTTTAAACATATTGATACCCAAAGAATTGCCTTATGATAAGTGAAATCTGAAATTCCCATCACCATCCAGTTAAACGTTATGTCAATGTTTCTGAGGTCATACAGACAAACGGACAGACCAAAAACTATATGCCCAAAAATCTCTGATTTAAAAAAGAGAAATATTGTATTCAAACATTCTGTACCAAAGCACAATCTTTCATGGATTACCTATTTTGATATACCAATACCAATCTTCATTCAAATATGAGTAGGAAAAACGAAAACGTCAAGTATAAAGTGTAATTTAAAATATGTTCTACGTCACTTTGTACAAATCACGGAAAACAATCGATTTCCCATGTGCAATTAATTCAATTACAAAATGGAGAATATACAATTACAAATACCTTTCTGGTTTTGAATCTTTGGGCAAGAAATCTGTAATGGTTTTGTATATCACAGCAACATAGTTAATAGCTGGAAATATAATGAAAACGTTTTTGTAATATAAACACAAAAAAGCTCCAAATCTTGATAGAAAGTGAGCTTAGTTTAAGATGTTGGTGGAATTAATGTCTAAATTCATTCACAGCTCTCTCCATCCTCGGGTTGTATAGAGCGGAGGAAATTATGCTATTCAATTTTAAAATATTCCTATGTACAATATCATGAAAAGATTATGGTAACGAAGAGTGATCAATTACGTAAGTCCTATGCGGAATAAAAATTAAGAGTTTGGTAAACATGGACCCTAGCATATACCAAATCAAGTGCCTGGGAGTAAACACCCCCGTCCACCGGCCCTTTATCTTGATCACATAAACGAACTAGACCGTGGTGAAAGTTAGGGTATAAAAACGACCTAACAATTGGTATGAAACATATCAGACAGCATTTGACCCACTGGCAGGTTGTGTGGGCAAACTAGATCGTTATAACAACCTTGAATTTTGCGAGATGCTGACTTTAGACTTGACTGTTCAAACCCCTGCAGTGATAAAGGTAAGTAAGAATACTATGTTAAGCAATTATAATGGACTCAATATCTTCATCTACGTGTCAATTGTTTTTTATCAAACTTATTTTACTTACTATTGTTATTCAAATAGTGTTTAGAGCAATATGAATTTCACTACTATTATTGAATATGGGAAGTTTACGAATAAGAAGCTAAAATCATCCTGGTTGTCATAATTTGCCAATGTCTATGTGTGAAGCCAAAGTAGAAGACTATGCGGTGTGTGTTTTTTTTAAGTTTGAATGATTTTCAATAGGATAATTAATCCTATATAAAATGAATTACAATTAAATGTCCCAGATAAATATAGTCCTCACTAATAACAATAATTGTTTGGATTTAATATCCTTTGTTGTCTACTAAATATGGGATAATTTTTATCCTTTTGATTTTTATCTGGGACATTTCATTCAGTCAAAAAGGGTAGCAAAAAGTTTGGACTTTGTCATGTCCGAAGTTTTCTAAACAACAGCCTTTCATCAGTGATCTTCGCTATTCGTGTGCGCTGAGGTATTTCTACAAATGTCAGTTCGTTTTCCTTACCAAGAACTCGACTAACTCTCGACTAAAGCCTCATAGTACTCGATTAACCCATCCGAGTAAAATTGCTATCCCATGTGTGTGTGTGTGTGTGTGTGTGTGTGTGTGTGTGTGTGTGTAAAAATTAAAATAAAATAAAAGAAACAAGAAACGCACAGGGTATAAGCAACCAGGTAGTTATGAAATTGATGTTCAATAACTTACAAACCAACACATGCTGAAAACTCCTAATTTTCCTAATTATGACAGTTTTGGTCATTAAATTTTAATATATAAATTGGCGAAGTAAACAATGTGTTAAACGTAATCATAGTCCTAAAAATATGTAATTGTACATTCCAAAGTTTGTATTTAAATCATCCTTGTTTGATAACCAATTTAAGTTTATTCACTCAGATAGCAGGTAATAGTGTATCGGGTACAACACATACTCACAATGATTATTTTTTGATTGAAACAAAGGTACGCGTATGTAAAAGATAATGGTTTAGGGGAAAAGACATAAGATATGCATGGTGAAATGACCCGACAAAGAACAGTCGTGATCAATCTTGTAAGTCTCAAACAGAATACAAAACATTAGCTGCGTAAACACGGGCCCTTGATACACCAGAAGAGGGATCAAGTGCCTAGGAGGAGTAATCATCTCCTGTCGACCAGACACACCCTCCGTGAGCTCATGGTCTTCATCAAGTAAATGGAGTAATCCGTAGTCAAAATATGTGTATACAAAGCGGATTAATATTTAATTATACATGTACATTAAAATTAAAGATTTTGAATCGAGGCAGGCTGCTTACAAAGAAGTTGTTGTTGCAGGTTTCAACAGTCACATTTAAAGTCAGCGTTTCACAAATTCTATTGACTTTATCACGATCTAGTTTACTTAAACAAACTGCCATTGGGTCAAATGCTGTCAAATGCTGTCTGACGTGTTTTACAGGAATTGCTCTCTGAGCTTCATTGTATATATTTTTTTTTTAGTTTTACAAAATCATCCTGTAAAATTTTCAATAAGCTCGCACACGTAAGAGTATCGACTGTTTTAATTAAAATTTGACAATTAGCATAAACAATTAGCGGTATAATAGTTTTCCAACTTTAGATATGTAAAATATATCTTTATTCAGTATATACTTTTACATAGGATATACGTACATGTACATACACTGTACCATGGATAACCCACAAAAGCTCGTAACTTATTTGCAATGGGGTCCTTTTAATGAACGGATGTTGGCGCTAGGGATTCATTAATTAGTAGGAAACCAGAGTACCTGGAGGAAACCCACTTTGCGTTTTATGAATTAAAGCAGTATTTTTGGTTTCATTCAGTACAATCGACATTTGATATGAAGGTATGGCACATCATCGCACATGCAGGTATGCGTTGTGGTAGTACAGTTAGGATATACAGGTGTAGCGTACCAGCTTTCGGAAGAAACTGTATGCAAGATCATTGAACTTTGCAGACTCAACCCCTTCATATCTGTACATGTAACTTAGTGGGGAAAACCGTTTCTGAGACTGAAATTTGTCAGTGAATCCGCCTCTCCACCTCTTCAAAGTTAGCTGTCAACATTTTACATTAATCAATAAAACCTACGTTTTACCTTCGTGTCCTGAACCACTTTGCATTGGCAGCTGAAGAAATGTGTCGTGTATCTTCGTGACGTTCGAATCACTGTTTGAGGATACATCAGGAAATATTATTCCTTCGTCACCAAGATTAGTTCTGTTAATAGTGACTTCTTCATAAAACATATCAAAAAGAAAAGAAATTATGTTAGAAATAATACCTCCTACAAAACCAACCATTTCCTCGATTTCTACAAAACGGAAATCCGACTGCTAGAAAAAAGTAAATAAGTGTTTTTACCGATATTATCTCCATTGAAGTTTGTAGGCGTAACGTTACCACTTTTTATGACGATTTCACTAAGTCTGTCCATGCTCTTTAACAGCAAACCTGCGCTTTTAATTGTCTGAATATAAAGACATATAATACTAGTAAAATAAGATTATATCCAGAGTTTAACAGTACTGGTGCTTTTGTATTGATTGATATTGACTAACTTTGTTAATGAAAGAATGTTCTCATTACAACATGGCGCTGATTGTAATTTTAGATTTTAATTAAAATAGATGGCGTATGTAAAAACAAATATTCGTCGTTTCTACACCTAAAAGCGCCAAGACAATTATTTTTAATTCTGAGTACTTGGAGAAGAAACATATTCTGTCTCTTCTAAAGTCTGAAGCCTGAAAAAGTTGGATACAAATCTCACTAAAGCACGTTTGTGAAATAGAATTTCACTAACTGAATACAAAGGTGTACAGTTAAAATTAAAAGAAATTAATTCCGAATGCAGACATGAAACATGACAAATAATCCTTTCAAATTTTCATCATATCAAAATTAGTATCACATATTTTCATCTTACATACTCTTTTTCTATTCTACCTTTTCGCTGACAGTAGCCCAAGATTTCGAATTGTCAGTAGATAAAACATTGTCAACGACCTCGAAGAAAGCCTATAAAAGAATTGCAAACGACCACCATTCCATTTTTTAAAAACTTATGATTATATCGAATAACATTATATAGAAATTCAGTGAATGATCCATTTGGACATTTTCATTATCATTGCCAGTTTAAATTTAAATTTGTAATATTAACTAATACAATAGGATGTATTGCACAAACCTTCTTCTCGATCTTCCCATTTGTCATGTTTGTAACGTCGACAATTTTGTCTAGAATATCAAGAGATGAACTGATGTCCCCGGAGCTGAGTCCACTAGCCTTCGAAGTTAATTTTTTTATCGTCTGTAAAGTGTTGTTGACAGTTTCCTGTAACTTTCTCGTGTCGTTTTCGCCGTCTGCTATCAAACTATCTAACTGATGAAATGGTAAATTTGAATATACTATGGGGAATTGCTATTACTTTGTAGAATGTAAAGGCAAATATAACGAACAGAGATCAATCTCGCAAGTCCCAAATAGAATACAAAAACAAGAGTTGGGCAAACACGGACCCCTTGACAGACCATAGGTGGATATTGTGTGCATGAACAACTAGGGTTTAAAGGATACATGTATCTCAATAACCTTAAGTCTTTTATTACTAGCATGCTATGCGTATGAGGACTTATTAAAGCGAGGCCACAAAAAATTGATGTTGCAGGGTTATAACGAATCTTGTTTAAAGTCATTATTTTGCAAATTCTACGGTCGCTATAATGACCTTGTTTGTAATTACAAATTATCACTAAGTCATGTGTTGACTGATTTATTCCATACCCTTTGTAAGACTGTCATTTGACGACGGGTAATCCCGTTTACTTTATTTCGACTAAGGGCTCACGGCGGGTGTGACCGGTCAGCAGAGGATGCTTACTCCTCAATGGCACCTGATCCTGCCGTGTTACCCTACACTCGATTTTGTGTATGTTTTTCTTTTTTTATTATGATTACGTTTAACACGATGTTAATTTCGCCTATCTATATTCTTTTTCAAAAACCCAGAGAGAAGAAAGGAAAGGCACACGTTTGCTGTCAGATAGTGCACTATTTTGCATAACAATAGTTACTATTTTCAACACTATCTGAATTTGTTTTATGTTAAGTTTGCAAAAAACCATGGAAGAGTAGACTCGGGGATAGCTTAAGTGTTATAAACGTGAAGAGGATGGTGTAAGCTCACTCTTTCATTATTGTCTGCAGGAGCCGTTATTCTATTATTGATTGTGTTGGAGAGTGTGCAAAAACGGAGAAATTTTGTCTTAATGTTTCAGTAAAATACTTCGTTATTCATAAGATGTATAAAGTATTTAAATAAAAAAACCCCATTTTTTAAAGATCTCGAATGCTAGTATGAATGCATGCATGTTTCAGATTTATTCATTATTTTTAAAAACAGGTACTATTAATCTACGATTCTAAATGAAGATTTTACAAGAAGTACCCTCCAAAGTTACAGCGTGTACAAGCTATAAAGCGATTCATTTTGAGTTTCCGAATATCAATATGAATAAATATAAACTAAAAGTTATTTTGATTTAAACATGCTGCATCTGCAAATATCTAGATACTGTATGTACATGTATTTTGGATATTTTGATGACGAAAAACTGCGACGTGCAGGTCGGAGTAGCAGACATCGGGTAATCATCGATGTCATCACATGACATATATTTCGGATATTAGCATGATAAAAGATCATGCTTGTTTTTTTCTTATCGTAACCTATATGACACATTCGCAACATTGCTCTCTGCACTCCACTGAAACTCAGAATCTAACATATCCATGTTTGCCGCATTTGCGTACCACCTGAAACTTGTGTTAAAATTTACGTTCGTTTGCTTATATTCAATGTGCGAGTACATCGATTGTATTTGAATTTCTGAACACCTGTACTGAGAAGTGACATTATATAAATTGGCAAATCAGTCAACATATGACATAGTGATAATTTGTAATTGCAAACAAGGTTATTATAGCGACCGTAGAATTTGCGAAATGATGACTTTAAACGAGAATCGTTATAACCAAGGAATATCTAATATTTTTTCCCAAATATTATGTTCATTACAATGCACTCAAAATTTCCATATTGCATTAGTGTGATAACATTTTGGAATGATGTGCAAAATATTATCGGCCAATTTGATCCAATTTGATGTATGGCGGGTGTGGCCGGTCGGCAGAGGATGCTTGCTGCTCCATGGCACCTGATCCTACCTTCGCTTTTGTCGGAGGCCCGTGTTGCCCTACACTCGATTTTGTATATGTTTTTTGGATTATGATTACGTTTGACACAATGTTAACTTCGCCTTTTTGTATTGCATCAAAATCATCTAATTCTCATGTTCGTCCTTTTTCGAGATGAAGAAGACTAACAATTTATTACAAAATTATTTGATTTTATTTGTTTTAAAATTACCTCTTTTGAAGCGTTCACAAAAGCTTCATCTGTACAATTTACCAAGTTAGGCGTTTCCCATTTACCTTCTGTATTACAAACTCTGGTAGCAGTTCCTGAATATTAGATACGAAATCAATATCAACATCTTGTATCATATAGGGAACTGGCATCAGAATGTATCTACCATGTACATGAAGTGAAATATCATATATGACAATATAATTTCATATTCTGATATAATTTATCGTGTTATATTGGTATTAAGTTTAAACCTGTACTTCATGTTTTTGTCTAGATTTGATGGTGGTCAGTAAACTTGAAGGGGTGCATTGTTAAAAATTGATCAATATTCCATTGGGATGAAATCT
Organism: Ostrea lurida; assembly: GCA_903981925.1. Lineage (NCBI taxonomy): Eukaryota > Metazoa > Mollusca > Bivalvia > Ostreida > Ostreidae > Ostrea > Ostrea lurida. The sequence goes on along the minus strand of CAJDSM010036440.1, from coordinate 16,498 downwards.
TGACTGTTAGATGATATTTTTGCTCAGGTGACATTGCATGTAGTCGCTTTCTATGTTAACCATTGATCTGCGAGCTAGACATTACACACTCTAAGAATTAAGATTAGTACCTATCTGGTTTTCAGGACACAATTCTTGTTCAGTTGTTCCTGCAATTGCTGCATTCCATGTTATGTTATCCGATGTCTCGTTTATGCATTCTAAATAAAACAAGAATTTTGGATATACATGTATTATGACATTCTTTAAAAAATACAAAATAATACGTGTCATGACACTGGCGTCGGTGGCCGAATGGTTAGGCCCTCAGACTTTCGACCGAGAGGTTGTGAGTTCGGATCCTGGCCGTGGCAAGGCCCTTGTGTCCTTGGGAAAGGCACTTTACATGAATTTTCTCATTCCACCCAAGTGTAAAAGGGGTACCTGGCTATAAACAGTGAAAGGTATTGTCAGAATGTTAGTGTTCTAGTGCTGTAACGGCAGCTTGCACTGAGAAGTTCTGGATTGTTATGGTCTGCTGGGGGTAATAATGTATTGTAAAGCGCTCTGGGTACCTACATGAGGTAGATAAAGCGCTATATAAAAAAACAATCATTATTATTATGAAAAATACAGTTTCCACAAGGATAAAACACTGCAAAAACTAAGCTGAAACATTGGGGTAAATATGGTTTCTGCGAAGTTTTCGCTAAGAAACTTCATGTTTCGACAAGATTCCGCAATGCAGAAATTTAGGATGTCCACAGATCAATATGAATTCACAATGGGAACTTCCTAAAATTTCAGGTTTCAGCAAGTTTCCATATGTGGAAACTATATGAATCCGTGGACACCCAAGGTTTCCGCATCGCGGAATCTTGCTGAAACTGAAGTTTTGGCACGTTTCCGTTGCGAAAACCGTATGGTTCCGTCCCCATTGTGGAATCATGTTGAAAAATGAAGCTTCCTTGCGGAAACTTGACAGAAACTATATGCACACATAAGTTTTTGCGGGTGATATACACCTAGTTTACAACAGGTTTCTGCAAAGTTTACACTTGAGTTTCCGTATTCATACACATGTATTACTAATATACACAAGGTTTACGCATGCAAAAACTATTGAAATTGCTTCTGTAAAGTTTTCGCAACGCTTACAAATGTGTACATTATTAATATGCAAATGGGCAACGTTTATTATAGGTTTCTGTATATATGCAGTTTATATCAAGTTTCCCACTTGAAGCTCGGATATTTCTACTGTACAGAGAAAAAATACCACAAGTTGACAGTTTATAAGCTGATAGTTTATTACTTGTTTATTTAACAAACATTTAACTCCACTATAAACACTATACACACATTCACATACTACAATTATCAATGTGCACATGCAAAACAGAGACACTCTTCATATCAGGTGAAACACCCTATATAGGGATATCTTTGGGTTGCTGGATCCTGATAACATCTCTTGAACTATGACGCAGAATAGATTTCTGGTGATGGTATTGTGCTTTGCTCTTCTGTCTGTGGTCTTCCAGTTTGCCTATTGTTTCTCTATCGTTATCATCTCACATATACCTCCACACGCATTTCACAGTCTCTGTATAATAAAAACAAAGATTGTATAGAAAATTTGATAAGAATATCACGTTCATGCAGTTTGATTAAAATCAAACATTATGACCATAAACTGAGAATAGCCTTGAACACTTATATGGTAATAGATATACCGTATCTATTAACATATGCATATTATATATATATTATAATATATATATATATATATATATTATATATATATATATATATATATATATATATATATATATATAATATATATATATATATTAATATATATATATTAATATAATAAAAATTGCAACCAAATAGTGCAAATTATATTTCTTTATGAAATGATAGTTCAAAAGTTTGTTGATTTCAAAATTAGACTTATTAGATCTTACATTTTCAGAGTCCATGGTCTTGTGGCCATGTCACTACAAAAAAATTTCAAGTGACATCCATCATTGATCTTTCAAAAATTACCTGGATATCTTGGTCCAAAAGATCAAGAAATAATGAAATATTGTTAAAATGAAGGATTTTTCTATGTACACAAGGTATATGTTCTGAATGACCTTGACCTTTCAGAAATGACCTTGAGAGATCATGGTCCACAAATCCTTGTCTCAAAGTAAATTTGTGTTCAATTACCGGTATTCAGGTGTCGCACTTTTAACTTTTTAAGACTAATCACTGTATATGAATACACTACAATTTTAAATTATTAACATATTTAAACACCAACTTTTTATTATCATCCTATTACCAAATCTTCTACCCCTGGGTTTATGAAATTCAAAACTTTGGCGAATATCTAGCTGTTTTTTCTTAACATCCATTATTAGGTTTCAATTTAGTATAATACAATTAAAGAAGATGTTTTTCAAATGTTTTACACATAAATATTATACACCGAGTTTGAACCACCCTTAAGTCGTAACTTCTACCCAGGGGATAATGAAATTTATAATTTTAGTAGAGGACCCCCTGCTCTACGATACAATGCATTTAGTTTTCTTTGCACATATGCGGTTGTAGAAAAGATTTTTGAAAATTTGTCACTTCTTGGCAGTCTTTGCCCCAGGAATGTATAATCTATGTCCTCCTTACTCAAAAGATGCATCATTATGATCATATCAAATTTGAAAAGAATTGGAATGATAGTTATCGAGAAGTTAACTATGTTTAATAGTTTATGCACAGTGAAGAACGCAGACCAAATGCAATAGGTGACCTAAAATCAGATCGTTTAATCCGCTCTCGTAGATTTCTACAAACGTTTAGCGATCTACATGCGTAGATCAAAGGATCTGATTTTAATCGCATTGCTGAATACTTTATAATCAAAGGTATTCAAATCAAAACAATATAAAGACTTAAAATCAATCCGTATATTGCCCCTGGGGTTGACAAGGAAAGTGGAAAGCCCTAATTGAAATAGGACTTTACGAGATTGATCACTGTTCGTTATCTTTGCTTATCTTTGCCTTTAGATGGACTTATATGTTAATTACAATTTGTTGCATTCTTTGGTCAGAGTCAGGGTGATTTTACTCCACTTTACAGTAATGAATCTTTATACACTACATGTATTCTCACATAAGACTGGAACTCAAGCTTGTTACATGTACAACTGTGGTGCATTTAACTCAAATGGTCTTCGGACACTTAAACTTGGCCTTAACAGAGTCACTGTGGTCCTTATCCAGATCCTTCTTGTCCTAGAAAAATGGACTACCACTTTACTGAATCAAAATTGACTTGTGCCATGAAGAGTGTTCATCGACTCTTTCACTGAAAAGTGTTCTCTTTTCTATATCGGAAAGTCGGTCATGGAATGTATAAAAAGGCAAATATAACCAACAATGATCAATCTCGTAAGTCTCAAATAGATTGCAACACAAGATGTGGGCAAACACGGACCCCTAGACACACCGGTGGTGAGATCAGGTGTCTAGGAGGAGTAAGTATCCCCTGTCGACCGGTCACACCCACCGTGAGCCCATTGTCTTGATCAGGTAAACAGAATAACCCGTAGTCAAAATCAGGGTATGAAAAATGGCTTAACAATTGCTACGAAACGAATCAGATAGCATTTGACCCATTGACAGGTCATACTGGCAAACTAAATTGTTATAATGACCATAGAAATTGCAAAATGCAACATGACGGTTGAAACCCCTGCAACAGCAACTTGTTTCTAAGAAGCCTGGGTCGAGTAAAAAAACTGATCATACGCAGAATAAGCTTTTGCGTATCGAATAAGTTGAGAGACATTTTATTCCTAAAAAATCATGGTAAAAATATATTGAAAATTCATCTTTGGAACACATATTTATTACATTAAAATTGAGTAGATATACCCACACTATTTTGCTAAAGTCTGCCAGTGGCTGCATTAGATCCCATCCCTTATTTTGAGATCAATAAGAAAAAAATGACATTATACACACATAGTACTCGTACAAAAGAGCGACGTTATTCATATAGCCGTGTTGATCGTGGTATTTTGAAGAGATAACATCATCTTTATGATCAACTACAATTTATTTAGAATGTTTGTTGAATGACTATTGCAGGGATTTCAACCGTCACATTGCTAGTCTCTGTAAATAAATTATAGTCGATCATAAAGATGGTGTTATCATTCTATATGCATTTGTACAAAAGAGCACATGAAGATAAACAAGTCAATTATTTGTTATTTATCAATTTTATTATGTGTGTATAAAGTATAGCTAGAATAACCTATAAAATCCTTAAAAGGTTCAGAAACTTGCAGCCTCTAAGCTCCATCCCCTGAACAGATCTGCTAGCAATTTATCAGTGCAAAAATATATCATTTCAGGATTCTGAAATAGCAAACTTTGTTACTGGTACTTCAAGGAGATTGACCTCATGTTTTGCATACGATCTTATTAAAATTAGATCTTTTTATCAATCACTATACGTGAGACAATCATTTTAAATGAGACAGAGTTTGCATATAAAGTACACTGTTCACTCATGTGTTCGTTGTATGTGTATTTAAAAAAAAGGATAGATTTTATTTAATTTGCACGTTGTATGCTTGTATTTTGTAAAATGCTGACTAATTTTTTTATATTGATCTGAGCTGTTGCAAAAATACACCTCAGGCCATACTATTTAGCCACTTTGAGATCATCATGACTCAATGCATTAGAGTACCTAAGTTCACACTCGTTATGACAAGGCGTGTTCATCTCTTGACTAGGCAATCATTTCACATCACAGCTTTTACATCTTTAGTGAGTTGCAACGAAGTTGACCTCGGTTAATGATTTGATCATGGCGGGCGGGAGGGCGTCAACAAACATGAGGTTTTCGGACAATAACATCAAAAGTTAACGTTTGATTCAATTGAAACTTTGGAATATTATCATATGCATAAAAAGCCAGCAAGAGCATTGATTTAAAAATAACTTTCCCAAACGAACTAGATACGGTATGCGCGTTAATGCATCTGATATTTTGTTTAAGATGGCCTTTGTAATAGGTAGTCTAACATCCTGTGATGGTTTATGTTTGCGAGCTGCTACGAATAATCTTGAATCATCTATTAATGAAGCACATGTGTCATACATATTGATGGATTTATGAATATAGCTAATGGCCGAGATATAAGATGCTATATTTGACGCGGCATAATCTTGAGAAAATATGTTTTTTAACTGGAATTTAACAAAGTAGTTCAAACCTCTCAGCGAAATTAATGAATAATATCCATGCATGGGTGTAGGATCATGTGATGAATCAGTCCGGCTGGCATCAAGCAAGTCTTGCAATGTTGTTAGTTTTTATATGAAGGAAGAGGAAGTATAACGAGCGAATCTTTGTCGGCCCATGGCCCATGGCGCCAGCTGTAAGAACTGTTGTACCTTCAAACGGGAAAGATAATCACATCGCACATTTTGTTTTGTACTCAAATTTTTTGCTCTAATGTAGATATTTAATGTCAAACAAGTTTATAATAATGAGCGAAGCAAAAACATAATATGTTGCAATATTCCATCATCACCTGTTTTGTACCTGCAATGTCCTTTACAGCTTCCAAATGCTTCGCCAATTTAACTTGTTCATCGGGATATTTTAAACAAAATATAGCAGAAAACCTGTTCCAGGCAGGAAATCCAGTCATGCATGGTGGACACCATCGTATTATTGTCTGTGTTTTTAGCTACCTGGTGAAGGGTTAGCTTACCTGGATTACTGGAATAGATAATTGTCCTTAGATTTTTTATTCTTTAGATAAAACATTAGAAAATTGACAGACTGTTTAGACCATATTTTGGATTTAATGTTATCAGACACACGAGCATCAATTGGTACTGATACACTCACGAAGCTAGCTGTTGCTTTACCTGCATTTTTTTTTTCGTGTGGTTTAAAGTTGCCAATGTAACATATTCTTGAATGCTATTTTTGTTGCGTTATGGATACCTTTATTATTCGTCAATGCTTCCTTTGTAATAATATTAGTGGCATGCATGTTGTTGCTAGCAATACTCCCCTGGATATTGGTTGCACTGCTCTGGAGAGCTGCTGCTATCATTGAAGCAAATTCCTCTTTAATCGATGCTGTGATCCTCTCCGTGACCATTTGTGTAATATCTTCGGGAGAGTCCGGAGACAGAAGTGGAGATAGGTTGGGTGCTGATGTGCGGCCTCTGCTTCATTGTCTCTTGGCTGACATTGTCGAAAAAAAAGAAATATCAGCAATCTCTTTTTTTTGGGCTTTAGTACCAGTAAATACTATAAAATTGACACTGGCGTTTAACCTAATATGGGTTTTACATTACAATGAACAGCAAATCAAATTTGAAAAATATACAAAAATTGTGAAAATGTTTTCGTCAAGGGAACTCAAATTAAATATGGCCTCTTTAATAAAACCCAACGATAAAAATTGTCTCGAAAAGAGAGCGAAGAATATGGCCTCGTAAAGAGAACCCAAAATAAAAATGGTCTCGTAAAGAGAGCATAAAAACAGATATGGCCTCGTAAAGAGAACCCAAACTAAAATGATCTCGTAAAAAGAGGCCGAAAATAGATATGGCCTCGTATAAATATAAGCTGTAAAGTTAGTCCTAAAGTAGAGAATTAATTATATGAAGGCAAATATAACGAACAGTGATCAATCTCATAAGTCACAAACAGGATACAAAACAAGAGTTGGGAAACCACGGACCCCTCGACATAACAGAGATGGGATCAGGTGTCTAGGAGGAAATTAAGCCTCCCTGTCTGACCGGTCACATCCGACGTGAGCCCGTTGTCTTGATCAGGTAAACAGAGTAAACCGTAGTCGAATCAGTGTATGAAAAAACGGCCTTAACAATTGCTATGAAACACATTCAGCAGACGCATTTTGGACCTATGGCAAGACCATACTGGCAAACTAAATCATTATAACGACCATAGATTTGCAAAATGTCGCCTTTATATGTGACTGTTGAAACCCCTACTACAAATTGTTTGTAAAGTAGCCTGTTTCGATTCAAAAACTGATCAATAGACAGAATAAGCTCTTGCATATCGAATAAATTTGAGAGACATGCGCACCATATGCAGGTGATGATTGATTGATTATTTAATGTTTTACACCGTTTTGGCAATACTTTCAGCCATTTCACGGCGGTGCAGGTGATGATGGAATATTGCTACATAAATAAGGGAAATTGACGATAGGCAGAAACTGAGAACTGAAATTGTACCGTTTGTCATCAAGTTGAGTTGTTAGTATGCCGTTAATGTCTATGTTCAATAAGGTATTCAAGTACGAAGCAGACATGACAGATTCTGATTTCTAGTTTGCTGGGACATATGAATGAAAATCATTATTATCAATAAGCAAAACATCGTCGATATGTAAAGGCAAAGTGATCAATCTCGTAAACCCTAAATAGAATACAAAAACAATAGTTGGGAAATCACGGACCCCTGGATACACCCGAGGTGGGATCAGGTGCTTAGGAGGAGTAAGCATCTCCTGTTATACAGAAATGTTGCATTAAAGGACACCTCTAAAGAATTCTTCTTTTCATGCATGATAAAAATAACAAAAGTTGAATTAGCATTCTTGTATTTAAAGGATACATTATTCTAAAATTTAATGGGAATGAGCAGCAATATCATAATGATAATATTAAGGCCTCATAATGAGAACCTGAAAAGATTGTCATGGATCGGGAATGAAATAAAACTAGAGAATGGGATGGAATATGCATTTTAAAAAGTGTCATGCATAAGCGCTAATCTCACGTTTGTACCCAAAGAAGTGGAGCCAATAACTGATTTATGACTATCGCATTCTAGTGAGAATAAGAACACGGGGGCTTCGATAGAGATGGATATTTCCTTTTTTATTAAGATGGACACCGTCTGTCATAAATTTGTGGTCAAAGGCTTTGGCATCTGGAAATGGAAACAAACAATTGTGTTTCCAGAATGATGCGTAAGGAAGAAGCCAAATGTCGTTCTTGATAAGAATATTCGTTTGATCTACAATATACATGTAATTGCAGTGATTTTATTTGAAACACGGGAGGATCTTACAGACGTGTTTCCAGAATTATGCGTAAGAGAGATGTCGACTGTCGTTCTTGATTGTAAATTGGAAATCAAGATCCTACTATGCAACATCGAAACGAGGTAAAATATTTTATTTGATAGATTCTCCGGTGAGCTAGTTCGTCTAACATCATTGCATCCAATCATACGAATAATAGCTAAGATGATTCGGATTGGTATCTCTGATGAATTGTACATCTTTACGCAGAATATCATCAATTGTGCGACAATCATTGCATTTGAAACTAGAAAAAATGTGCTTTGGCCACATCACAGAGGGCTCCGCTGGTTGAGCCATTAATAAGTTAGAAGATTTTAGTGATCCTCTGATGTTGACCTTGCTTATTTCACGTTCGCAAAGATAATTCTTTTAAGAAATAGTCAATAATGACCTTGACCTTTGGATCAATGACCTTAAAATCAGTAGGTTTCATACTTTCTCCATGGCTAGCATTTTGTGGAAGGTTTGATGATCCTTTGATGATGCTGTGTCTTCAGCTTGTTCACGTGGTTTCTAGGCAGTACTCATTAAGTGATCTTGACTTTTGACCCTTGAACTTGAAAATCAATATGGTTATCCTCTCTCCATAGGTAACATTTATGGAAGGTTTAGTGATCCTCTGATGATTGCCATTGCTTCTATCGTGTTAACAAGATTTTTAGCAATAGTAATAAAAACCTTGACCTTTGAACCCTGATCTTGAAAATCAATATGGTAAATCCTCTCCTCCATGAAAACATGTGTGCAAGGTTTGAATGATCCTCTGATGAATACCCTTGCTTTTATCTTGTTTCACAGAGTTCCATACACCCCCCCCCTTCCCACAACACACACACAGCAGTCACATGGACTCGCAGCAGTGCGAAATATTCTCTCCACAACCATTTCGAGAGGATAAGAATTCTAACACTGCTCAAAAACTGTTCATAGCAAGCTTTCTTGCAAACACATTTGATTAATGCCCTTTTTTATAAAGAAAATTACATAACTCGAAAACGGAAAATCGATCAGAAATTTTTAGAAATCAAAAGGGAGCTTGCCTGTATGGAGGTATACACTTTCTAAAAGTTTCAATCTGATTAGTCAAAGCGTTTTTCAGTAATTGCGCAAAAACTGAAAAACACCATTTTTTAGGGGAAAGGTTCCATATTTCTGAAACGTAAAATCAGAAATTTTCCAAAATTGAAAGGGAGCTGACCTCAATAGATATGTGCACTATCCTAAAGTTTCATATTAATTGGTGCAAGCCCTTTTGAGTTATTGCGCGAAAACTGTTTTCGACTTTTTCATGAAAAACTCGGCGGGGCCCTAATAAACTGAATGGGTCGCTGTTATACATGAAATCAAATATTTTGTTCAATCATCAAAATTCATGAAACGTAGTTCTCTAACAATTGAATGTCCAAGTTTTAGTACGAAATAACCGAACTAATCACACTCTGTGCTATGAATTGCAATGATAAATGAATTATTCAAAAAAGGATAGATCTTACCAAATAATTTGAATAATTTGCCTGCAAGACAATGTTTATTCTGCGGCGTCCTGTAAGAAAGTGAAGAAGCGACGCGATACTGACAATGAACAAATAGACGAATCCATTGGTCTCTCGACGAGCTCCTAACCATTCCGCTACCAAATACAGCGCTCACGACATAGCCGGCCTTGAAGAATGGTAATTCTGGAAACTTTCGTATTCATGGACCCGCCCTTGCGCTATCTTGCGATGAGCAATTTACATGGTTGTGACCGTAAACAATGTGCAATCAATATACATAAATCATTTTAAGCTCGTTTAAAATTCTTTTAACAAAATTTGTTTAGTTTTACTAAATCTATGTACATGTAACAGAGCCTTATGACGCAGCTGTACGGACAATTTAATGTCACTACAATTCAATATTCATAACTCTACTCCAAAACATTTTGTTAAAACATATTAAACAAAAGTTATTTAGTTCTAACCGTATCAAGATAATGGCCTCATGGCTCAACTGTATGGACGATTTACTGTCACTATTCATAATTCTCTACTCAAAACAACATTTTCTTAAAACATATTTAACAAGAATTGTTACCGTATCAAGATATAGGCCCACGGACCTCATGCCTCACCTGTTTGGACGATTTAACTTTTTCCTTGAAAACATTTTGTTAAAACATATTTAACAGAAGTTGTTTAGTTTTACTAGATTTATCTAACTGAATTAAGATTTAGGCCCATGGGCCTCATGACTCACCTGTACGGACGATTTAGTTTCATAAATCTTTACTTGAAACCAATTTTTAAGACATATCGAAGTTTGATACGCCGTTTCCGAGATACTTCTGAGTTATTTTCTTTTGGTGGATTATCATACATAGTAAGGCGCGATTCAATTTGTCTACATTCGGGAGTGGGACAAACATTTAGCACTGCATTAGTGAATGTACTCAGTAAGTTTCTCACGCGCTGTTTCATCACCCATATTCGATTGATACACAAACTAGGCACTCGATACATATTTAGGATGTAATTAAAAACATGGAGTTCCTATTATGTTACGTTATTTCTTTGACCTTAGGTGTCATATGATTTTTTAAAGCGAGGCCAACTACTAACCAAAAAGGTGATGTTGCAGGGTTATAACAATTCTCGTTTAAAGTCATCATTTCGCAAATTCTACGGTCGCTATAATGACCTTGTTTGCGATTACAACTTATCACTAAATCATATGTTGACTGATTTGTTTCATACCCTTTGTTAGACTGTCATTTTCATACTAGATTTGACGACGGGTTACCCCGTTTACTTTGTTTCGACTACAGGCTCACGGCGGGTGTGACCGGTCAGCAGAGGATGCTTACTCCTCCATGGCACCTGATCCTGCCTTCGCTTTCGTCGAAGGTCCGTGTTGCCCAGTACACTCGATTTTGTATGTGTTTTTTTGGACTATGATTACGTTTGATACCTTGTTACTTCGCCATTTTATATCCAAGATATTGCTCGCAAATACGACATTCTTTTTATGTTTTCAATTTCGTAAAACACTTCTTTCGCTGATATTCTGTATTTTCTAGATTTATAGATTTAAAGGGACAGGGACACGTTATATTTGCATAGAATGCTTAACCAAGTTATTTCTAATGGTCAGGAAAATTGTTAATGTCAGTTACTTAGTTACAAGAGAGATACAGTGCTCACAATGCTTTGTTATGTAAACAAGGCTCATGCGTTGTTTATAATGTTTACGTAAAGGTTGATTCTCAGAAAATACCATGTTTAAAACAAAATGTGATATGAGTAACACTAAAAATTGTTTGAATGTGTTCAGAATGAACTTGTAATTTAAAAAAAAAATCTGCTTTAAACGGAACGTATACTAGCATATTTAATTTATAGGTAAACAAAAACATGACACGGGCTTTGTTTACATAGTGGCGAACTGGAAGTACTGTATCTAACTTGTAACTCAGCAAATGACGTTCAAATTTTTGCAGACCATTACAAATAATATATAATAATTAAGCATTTGAAACTAACTGCAAAATATACATTAGCTCAAAACGTGTCCATGCCCCTTATAAAGAGAGGCCTACTTTAATATTTAATAATCTTCCTCACTGACTGTATGTTCATGTTATCCACCTCGGCATTCAAGTTCCACTAGATGCACATCCTCTAATCTCGAAATCGGCGTATTAGATCTATTTAACTCTATCAAAAAGGGGCCCCACCCCCCAAAACAAAAAAAAAAGGGGGGCCCCCCCCCCTTTTAGAAAAAATTGGGGCTGGGCCCCTTCTGCCGCCACGGCCGGCCACCCTACCCGCCAAACCGTCCCCCCCCTGTACAGATGATTTAGTATCGCAATGATAATTCTTGTATACTCGGTAGATATTCTGTTAAAACATTTTGAACAAAAGTTGTTCAATTTCGTGTGATATATATTACAATATCAAAAAATACGCCCATGGGCCTCATGGCTCATCTGCACAGACAATTTAGTGTCGTAACTTTTTAGCCGAATACAACGAACATGAACTTGGCTATTGTTTTGATGATGAAGGGAAGGCGTCAACATTTAACTTCGATTAAAAAAAGGGGGGGGGGGGTGCATATTAAGTAATTTACAAAAAAAAAACCTTAACACTGAAAACTTGAGATACCTGGTTTTGTCACATTGATATAGACAGACGCATTGACTGGATCAGGGTAAGTGGAGTGTAAGCACGTGTATCTACCGGAATCATCTAATATTGCCGATAGCTTGTGCAGAGTAGTATTGGTTTCTGATGTATTTACACTGAACTCTGAACCTACAAAATGTACAAATCTGTTAGACATGATTTTTCACTGACCGCTGACTTTCAGAATTCAAAGTTTGAAGCATAATTATATGTCCTTATAAAAAGTCACCCACCCCGTTTATGCATCCAATGGTTTATTGTATATCATAAAAGTATACATTGTTTCTTTTCCAATATTAATGAAAGCTACAAACAATACCTGATACAATAGCTTTCCCGTCCTTCTGCCAGATTAAACGGCCGTTTGTCAAACCTATAAGGGATTCAGCATTTATAACGCTACATTGAAGATTTATTTCTTCACCACTGCGAATCAAGAAATCAAATTGAGGCATCATCTGCAGCACAAGGCCTGGGCGAACTAAATGAAAAGTAATACAGGCTTAAGTTGCAAGTTTTATATGGCGTTTTAAAAGATAACGCACATAGGAAAGTCATATGGTATTTATCAATATTTTTTTTCTTTCTAATTATCAATAGAAAAGATCTCGTAAAGTTCGAAAAAAAAATCCTTATTACAAGATAATTAACATAAAGTATATCGCATAATTACGATTTTGGTATTGCTAACTTCAGCATGGTTTACGGAAAAGGATATTGATATATTACAAGTTTATTTTGCCATCATTTCTCTTTTACAAAACAATGTGAAAACAGCATCAGTTGATAGTTTTCCGTAGAAATTAAAGCTGATTGGAAACAAGAGGCTCACAGGCCTTGACGTTCACCTGAGTATCATAGCCCATACAGAGAGTTTCGTGTTTGCCTTGAAGCCTCCATATGAAATAATTTAGTTACAGTTGTAATCTTTCAAAATATGTATATATATATATATATATATAATATATACTATATATATATATATATATTATATATATATGTCGTAGTATACTCAATCGGCCTTCAATATTTTATTATATAATATATATATATATATATATATATATATATATATATATATATATAATATATATATATATATATATATATATATATATATTCAAAGAAATAACATACAACACACAAAGTTAAAATTTGAACGCAAGCGCTTTCATTTTTCAATCTTCAGGCGTTACATTTTGTCTCAAAAGTCTAACGCCTGAGATTGAAAATGAACGCGCTTGCGTTCAAATTTTAACTTTGTGTGTTGTTTGATTTATTCTTTGAATATTTATATCCGGACACTGTGATTCTTAAAAATTCAATTTGGATATATATATTAATATGTGTGTGTGTGTGGTGTGTGGTGTGTGTGTGTGTGTGTGTGTGTGAATTGGGAGTTGTCCACTATTTCTGATCTAAACCACACTGAGCTACCTTCACGTACATCTGAGGAACTACTACTAGATGATATTATTTTAAGGAAATCATCGTCTGTGACCCGCATGTAGTGCCATTTGAAAAAAAAACCCATAATTGGAACAATGTATATAAATCCTATGCATTGTGTAAAAATCATTGTATCACTATCATGGTATTCCTAGGTTTGTATTTTGAGGTTATTAGGATACAGGGTAATATTTAAGTAATTTTAATGAAATCAGGTCCGCCTCGCTGTAAAAAAGTGGAGCTTAAAATATACTAAGCTTACCTAGCTTAGATTAGATGTACATTTCATTGGTACTAACGGTTGTTGACTTTTCTTTTAAAAGAGAGCCATATTTGTGGATTGAATGCTGGAAAAACTAGATATCATCAGTATACAAATAGGTGAAGGTAACATCGTGTGATGGCAAGCCTCATCAACGACACGAGTCCTGCTTTGTTGAATTATTTCCTAAGTTCGAGGTGCATAACTCTTTCAAAAATATGTTTAGAACGGACAACTCAAACTTGATCTGCAATTATACAAGTACATTGCATAAATTTTCAATGCAATAACTGCAGGGGTGAACAAAACATCCGGAAAAATGTCAAAACGCCCACGTACAGACGCATGCACGGACAGATAATCACAGGGCCTCCGCGTATAAGCTGGGTCCTAATTAAAAAGTAAGGCCATAAAGTCATAAGGTTACAGAATGCATATTCTGATTTCACTTTGATATAAACATGTGCAACTTAACAAAAACACTAACCGTTTTCACAGTTTGGACCTTTGTAACCCTGTGAACAAATGCACGTGGAATTCATGCATGTCCCTCCATGTTGACAGGAACAAGGTTGCACGATTTCTGAACGAAATTCATTATAATTTGTCAATATTTCAAAGAAAAAATATCATACTATTTCAATTTAATATTTTTACCACTCGAGACTATTCATCTGTAAGAAATACCATCAACTTACCTTCTATATAGTAAGCCAAGACAAACCCGCTTAAAGCGTAGCCCCCGTCACTTTTAAAACTCACTTTCGCCGATGTGTCGTTTATTGGCATACTAGAGGTGGTCTTCAAAATGTATAGATCCGTCTGCTCACAAAATTCTGTAAATGAAATTTCCAAGCACTAAACATGCGGAATATGTTTTGGCTCCAGCTGACAAAGGTTGTGACAACTTTGTTTTGTTGGTAAGATTCCTCATTACTACCGTAATTCAACTTAACTTGGCATTAATTCCTCATTTGATAATTCTACTTATACTCTTACTATCCTTTCATAAGAAGACATTCTATAAAATAATGCTTCAGTCAAGACTGAACAAGTACAGAGTTCTATAGAATGGAATACAAAATCCCCATGCAAATGTGATATAAACACAGGGATTAGTTTTCATAATTTACACAGTGTGTAAACGTGTTATGGAAATTATAGCATTTTGAACCTTTATTCAGCATAAAAAATCTGACATTCAGCATCCCATAAATGTTGCATCTTCTATAGTCAATGAGTATAAAAAGTATCAAGCTGAAACCCTTTTTATACGTACAAAAAAGTTGCATTACTGAAATAATAGACCATTAGTCATTTTTGTTAGTGGACATTTTGGAAAAAAAAACCATATACTGACCACCCAGTTCGTCTATCCTGACGTAATCAATGCAGGCATCATAACCTGGCTCTAAATATAGGGACCTGAACTGAAACACCAAACGGGTCTCGCTTTCTTTGACGGCAGGTTCCACCAACCAGGAACAATCTGCATTACTGAAAGTTACACGAATACCTCACCAGCATTCAAAAGAGAATAATTGCAAGCCTGCATTTATATCTTTAGAATTTATTTTATATATGCTGCAAGAATACCTCGGATATTCTGATGGAAATCCTGGTGATGTGATGAAATTCGGACTTCTACTAGCCAGCAGTTTCATAACATTTGGGTCACACACCTCATCTATGAAAAGAATTGTATCCATAGGTAAGAAACTGTGGTTTCGCCTAACACGAAATGAAATACAAATTTTGGCAGACTTATTTTCATATTCATATGAAACAGAATTTGTTCAAAATTGTTACGGGATAAAAAAAACCCCAAAAAACAAAAAACTTGCAGTGTCCTTCAACCTTACATATAGGTACATGTATGTAGATGATGTGCTATCAATTAACATCATAATTTTCACAATTATGTCCATTTGATATATCCGAAGAACTCAATATAAAGACACCACAGATCTGAACATATCTGCTTTCATATTTGAGATGATTTTGCTTAACATTGACTCTAATGACAGGCTTACAAAGTTCTACATTATATGATAAGCGTGATGACTTTAACTTTGCAATCGTCAACTTTCCCTTTCTATGTAGTAATATACCACTATGTGTGTATGTCTCCCAGTTGATTCGATATCCAAGAGTATCTCATGGCGTGTTGAGGATTTTTAAGGCGATGGCCAAGACGAACAAACAAAGAGGCCCATGGCACATGGCTCATCTGCACAGACAATTAGTGCCGTAACCTATAGTGACCTTGGCCTTGGTTTTCAGCAGCGGTAATTTAGAATAAATTTTTCAAGTTTCTTTAAAACTGACCCTGTGTTCAGGCCCCGCGATCATGAAACAAACTTAGACTTAAGTCAAAAATTCAATCGCCTATAAATTTTTTTATTACTTGCAACCTTGAACTCTTAATTTGCAGAAACTAAAATTTGATGAAACAATAATGAACAACAATTTTATTTTGGA
>CAJDSM010036436.1:6036-18465 GCA_903981925.1 Ostrea lurida | reverse complement strand
CTAGATACAACACAATCTGCTAGCTTCATTTGGCTCGGGAAACAAGTTGCCATGCCCTGAAGACCCTGAAATTATGAACTAAAACGTCTCGAGTCCATTGGCATTGGGAACACGTTGCCTGCCCTGTCGACACTGCAATAATGATATAAAACCGTCTCACTCGAGTCCATCTGGCGCTGAGGAACGTGCCACTTGCCTAGACCTGAAATATGAATAAAAACGTCTCGAGTCATGCTGCGGAACATTGCCATCGCCCTGAGACCTGAATCCATTGAATACGGCATCATCTCCTGATCCAGAACCACTCTAACGGCATGACAGTCTTGATCACTGGGGCATACCATGCAACTTACTAGAAGTTTCACTCACCATGCACTGAGACTCTGATGACTCATAATATGACGTTTCACTACCCGGAACCAAGGACCACTGTGATTAACATATAACTACTAGAATTTTCCACTACCCGGACGCAAGGACCACCTGTTCGATCCACTTAACATATAGAACAGTTTTCACTACCCCGGCACCAAAGACCACTGTGAGCTATAAATATAGAAGTTTTTCACCTACCACGGACTGGAGCACTTGAATTACCTATGATAATAATACCTTTTCCCAGCTCTTCCTCCCATCCTCTTTGTCAGTTGACCCTGACGAGCGAGCTTGAGGGTCTTCCTCCTCACTCTGTCACCGTCCCGTCGGTGATCTCCGCTCGTCCGGCTTGATCAGTGGTAGCATTCTTCCGTGTCCATCACGAAAACCCGGCGAGTTCTCAAGAGTCATAAACAGCAATTTATATCAAACCAGCCGGAACTTCCTCTGTCAAAGTACCGACTACACAATATTAACATCCAACCCGGAGACGTCTGTCAAAGCGATAACAGTTCTATATCAAAACCCGGAGGAACTCTATCAGCAGTCATAACCAGATTTATATCCAAACCCGGAAGTCTGGTCAACGTCGATCAACAGACTATACTTAAACCGCGGGCTCTTACAAGAGTCGATAACCAACTTATATCCAAACCCGGGACGTCACTCAAGCAGTCATAACAGATCTATATCAAACCCGCGGCTCTCTCAAACGTCCGATAACCAGACTTATCATCAAACCCGGCGGTCTGTCAAACACACAGATTTCAAATTTCCTGTCAGCTCCAAGGCACTCATAATACGCAACCAACCGCATGTTCTATATCCATCAAACACTAAAAGCTTCTATCGTAATCTCCATCAACATACTATTTCTATCCTTTCCCTATACAAGAGCATGTCGAGCTTTACACTAGCAAATCCACTGTGACGTAAAACCCCAACAAAATACCCCCCCCCACCACATATCTTTACACTTACTCTGAGTCCACTGAAGCTCGAACAAGAAAATATGGCCCGGGACACACACATCCCATGTTCTAAAAACACCTTTGAGATCCAAGCGTCAAGTATTCACAGAGATCATGAACTGTAGAGTGGCCACATCCCAAAATAATCCATGTTACGAGAACTTTATACCTTTCATGACCCTTGAGGTCAAAAAGTCACAGCGTCATAATCGGTTCAAAAGTCAATATAGTCATGAATGTATGCAATACATCCGTCATCATATTTGATACATCCATATGCCTAATATGGTATGCACATGTCAAAGAAACAACAGGTAAGTATCGCCTAGACACGAACAACACATACAGACGGAACAGACACAAAGAGTCACATGGCACATCGTCTCATGATGATGCATCCATGTGACCAACAACAGAGATCATATGGCAAAAACACAAAGAAGTTAGGCCCGAACACAAATCATGTAAAAAACACATAATAATTTTGACCATGTTTGACGGTCACAAGGTCAACAGTTCACTACAAAGTCTCAATATACCCGATCACATCCGTCTCATAGTGCATTACACCCATGTGACCAAGCCTATGGTCATGCCTTACCTAAAACGAAACAAAAAAGTATATGCGCCCGACATGACATCTGCACAGCACAGACGACAGAAACTGAAGACAATCGACACATCTCGCATTGGTTATGCTTATTTTACATTCCAAATACAGAGTCTGATGACAAACGAACAAAGTATGCCGGACACGAATTCCACGCTGTTAAAAAATCAAGGTCAATACAGACGGTTCAACTTATAGTGCTGACACATCGTCTCAAGGATCACCACCCATGTGCCACAATATGATGCCCTACCCTCAAGAACACAAAAGTTATGGCCGGCACACGAATCTGCACACGACAACGGACGGAACGGACCAGACAGACAGACCAGCACGAAGACAGCAGTGATTCTATAACCCCCAAACTTAGTTTGCGGGGGTACTACTTACATCCATCCACAATAATTCCTGACACCTGTGGGCAGTAGACAGTTATCTCATCAATCAGAGCAACAGCAAGCGGTTCGTTCCAAGCCCTCCATAAGCTAACGAAAGCCAGCTCATCTAAAGAGCCAGCCTCGGACCATGTCTACTAACCCAGTCCTCTCCAGCACCTGCCTCATCCCTGTCAAATATCATCCCTACAGTAAAGACAAGCCAGCTCAATTAAAGACAGTAGCCTCAGAAGCTCTACTACAGTCCTCCTCCACACTGTCCTATCCTGTCAATAATAATAAATACCATAAACGACAAGCCAGCTTCATGAACAGAGGCCTCAGACATGTCTACTAACAGTCCTCTTCCCACACATGTCCTCATCCCTGTCACTATCATAATACCACGTAAAGAAGAGCCCAAGCTCCATTAAACAGCAGCCTCAACATGTCTACTAACAAGGTTCCTCTCCACACTGTCTAATGCCTGTCAATACTATAAACCAGATAAAAGAAAGCCCAGCTCATGTAAAAACCAGAGCCTTCAAACATGTCTACACAACAGTCCTCTCCACACGTCTCATCCTGTCAATATAGTAATCAACCAGTACAAGACTAGCCCAGCTCATTAAAACAGCACCTCAGCATACATAGATCTACTTAACAGTCCTCTCCACACTGTCTCACTCCTGTACCGATACTATATACAGTAAAGCCAGCTCATTAAACAGACCTCAGACATGCTCTACTTACATGTCTCTCCACACTGTCCCAAATCCTTCAATCATATAACTACAGTAAAGACCACAGCTCATTAAAACCAGAGACTCCAGCACATGGCTCTACTACACAGGTCCTCATCACCACTGTCTCATCCCTGTCAACTCATAGACTACAGTAAACGCCACGTCTTCATTACAGAACAACAGGCCCTCAGAGCATTCTACTAACAGGTCCTCTTCCATCACGCCCTCATCCTTCAAACTATATCAATACAAGTAAAAAAGCCAGCTCTCACCTTAAAACAGAGCCTCCAGACATGTCTACTACACAGGCCTCTCCACCACTTGTCTCATCTCTTCCAATAGTATAATCACCAGCAAACGCCAGCTCATTAAGCACAGAGCCTCAGACATGTCTACTCAACAGGTCCTCTCACACTGTCATCCATCCTGTCAATATATAATACAGATAAAGCCAGCTCATTAAAACAGCAGCCTCAGACACCCTACTAACATCCTACCCACACCTTGCTCAGTCTGTCAATACTATCAATACCAAGTACAAGATAGCCCAGCATCATTAAACAGAGCCTCCAGACATGTCTACTAACAGATCCTCTCCACACTTGCCATCATCCTGTCAAATCATAATACAGTAAAGAAAGCCAGCCTGCCACTTAAACAGCAGCCTCAGACAGCAGTCTACTTAGACAGGTCCTCCTCCAACACTGCCTCATCCCCTGTCAATATACAATACAGTACAAGGAAAAGCCAGCTCATTAACACAGTAGCTACAACATGCTCTACTACAGGTCCTCCCTCCACACTGCCTCATCTCGTCAATATATCAAATACAGTAAAGAAGCCCAGACCACTTTAAACAGAGCCTCAGACATGTCTACAACAGGTCCTGTCTTAACACTGGTCTCTCCTTCAATAATACTAAAAGTAAAAGCCAGAGTCATTAAACAGAGCCTCCAGACATGTCTACTAACAGTCCTCTCCACACGTCTCACCTGTCAATATATACTACCAGTAAAGATAGCCAGCTCATTAAACAGAGCCTCAGACAGCTACTAACCAGTTCCTCCCAACACTGCCCTCCTCCGAGTCAATATAAATACCAGTAAATCCAGCTTCATTAAACCAGAGCCCCACAACATGTCTACTAACAGGCCTCTCCACACTCCTTCATCCTGTCCAAGTATATAATACAGTAAAGGCCAGCTTCATTAAACCAGAGGCCTCAACATGTCTACTAACAGGTCTCTCCATCACTGCCTCATCCTTTCAAAGATTACTAATACAGAAAGAAAGCCAGCTCATTAAACAGGCCTCAGACATGCTTAACTAACAAGTTCCTCTCCACACTGTCTCATCCTGTCCAATATATAACTACAGTAAAGATAGCCCAGCTCATTAAAACAGAGGCCTCAGACATTCTACTAACACGGTCCTCTCCACACTGCCTCATCTGTCAATATATAAACAGTAAAGGTAAAGCCAGCTCATTGAAACCAGCAGCCTCAGAACATGTCTACTAACAGGTCCTCTCCACACGTGCCTCATCCTTCAATATACTAATACAGTAAAGAAAAGCCCTCATTCAAACAGAGCCTCAGACATGTCTACTAACAGGTCCTCTCCACACCTGCCTCATCCTGTCTCAACTTATATAATTACATGTAAATGGAAAAGCCAACGCTCATTACAACAGCCAGCCTCAGACATGTCTACTTAACACCGTCCTCTCCCACACGCCTCATTCCTGTCAATATATAATTACAGTTCAAAGAAAGCCGCACGCTATTAACAGAGCCTCAACATGTCTACTAACAGGTCCTCTCCACCAACTCTCTGTTGCCATGCCCTGAGACCTGAATATGAATAGGGATCATCTCCTGATCATGACCAATCTACGGATGAAGTTTGATCACTGTGATTACTGTAATATAGAAGTTTTCACTACCTGCACTGAGACTGTGATGACTATAATATGGGAAAATCGGCGAGAGGAGAAGGCAGTCACAGGGAGCCGGGGCCGGGGAGGGAAAACGGCGAGAGGACAGGGAGCACAGGGTGGCCGGGGGCCGGGGGAGTGGAAAACTGCGATAGGATAGGAAGCACAGAGTGGCCGGGCCATGGGAGGGAATTAACGGCCAGATGGATGAGCTACAGTCGGCCATGGCAGGGAGGGATAAACGGCGAGAGGACAGTAAGGCACAGGGAGCAAACTGAGCCGTGAGAGGGGCAGGATGCAGGAAGAGTAGTCCCGTAGGAGAGGCAGGGCGCAGGGCAGGGCAACGGGGCCCCAGCCAAGGACGCATGAACAGGGATGCAGAGGTCAGGGCGCAGGGCAGCGGCAACTGGGTCCCCACAAGGACGCGGAGAGCGGAGGGAGGGCAGGAGGCAGGGCCACAGGGTCACGGGGCTAACGGGGCCCCAGCCAAGGACGCGAGAACGTCGGGGAGGCAAGCACGGGCGCAGGGCACTGGGCCCAACGCGGGTTGCACCCAGCCAAGGAAGCGAGAATGGGTACGAGGGAGGCAGGAAGAGAGGAGGGAAAGGGGCAGGGGAAAGGAGTCCCGATGGAGGGGGCAGGGGAAAGGAGGAGGGGAAAGCCCATAGGGATAGGCAGGATAAGGAAGCAAGGGGCGAAGGGCGAAGGAAGGCAAGTAAGGGCGGGGAAAGGCCGGTGATTTGCGCGGGATGGACGGACAAGAGGGAGCAATGGGAGGCACAGAAGGCAGAGAGGGGCAAAGGAAATGGGGGAAGGGGACAGTGCAAGGTTGACGCGTGAGGGAGGCAAGAAGAAGAGGGACCCGGGACGGAGGTGAGCAAGATGTAGGGGAGGGAAACCCGGGACGTAGTGGAGAGCAAGAAGGATGAGGGGGCGAATGAAGGACGGATCCAGGAGGCGGATGGGAGAAGCGAGGACACGGAGCGCCAGACAATAACCGCCCCCCGGTTACAGAGAGAGGGAGCGCCCAGGAGAGGACCAAGCCGGGCACCAGTGAGCACACACAGAAGGACCACAGTGGCTCTACACAAGAGACACAGGGCCCCAGGGAAGCTCCATACAAAAACCTGTCCCCCTGGACAGCATGAGAAGGTAGCGTTCCCAGGAGTGACCAAGGCCGGGCACCAGGGATGCCACACACCAAGAGAAACAGGCGCAACAAGAGCACAGTGCGCACCCAGGGAGCGCCAGGACAAAACCGCCCCGGAGACAGGAGAAAGGGAGCGCCCAGGGAACCAAGCCGGGCACCAGGGAGGCACACACAAGAGACACCATGGCCACCAGGTAAAGCGCCAGCAACCGCCCCGGGACAGAGAGAGGTAGCAGCCCAGGGAGCCAACCGGGCACCATGGGAGCACAACACAAAGGACATCAGGCCACACAAGAGACAAGGCGACACAGGGGGAAGCGCCAGGACGAAAACCGCCCCGGGACAGAGAGGAGGGGAAGCGCCCAGGGAGACCAAAGCCGGGCACCAGGGAGCACACACAAGATACACAGGCGCACCTAGGGACGGAAAAGGGGCAGGGACACGGGCGGAGCGAATAGGGGGAGAGGGTAGAGGGCCAGGGGGAACGGGTGACAAGGCTCACGGAGCGGAGTGCGAAGGGGCGGCAAAAAGGCGAATCGGTCCAGGGGTGGGAGGGACAAGAGAGAGAACAGCACGGACAAGGCAGCACGAGGGAGAACAAAGGGGGAGGCAGGGGGGGGGGGACCGACAGGGGAAGACGGCGAGGAGACTGTACGGGAAAGCAGGAGGGGGGCAGCTTAAAAGGGCATGCGGAACACAAGGAAACAGGGCAGAGGGAGGCGCACAGCGCAGGGGGGGGAAACAGGGGAGGGGCGGAGAAGCAAGGGAGGTAAAACAAAACAAAGGGCGCGAGCCAGGGGTGACAGTGGGAGAAGAGAAGGCGTGAAGCGCGTCGGGGAACGCAACAAAGACGGGCAAAGGGGGGGGGACCAGGAGAAAGACCCGGAAGGGAGCAGGGGAAAACAGTGAAAAGGGGAAAGCCAAAAGGGAACAAGGGAGCGCAGAACTGGGCCCAGGCCCCGTTGGAACAGGCGGGGGGCAGCGGCGGGCGGACGGGGACAACACGAACAGTTCCGGGGGCAGCGGCGGCGGACGGGACAGGAGCGGGGCGAGCGAGGAAGACGAGGAGACGCGGAGGGGAGGCGCAGTAGCGCGTAACGAGCCGGCGGACACAGCCGGGGGCGCCGGAGGGAGGGGGCCAGGGTGAACCAGACGGAACGGGGAACCCGGAGGAGGAGACGGGCCGGGACGGAACGACGACGAGCAGGGAGCACGCAGGGGGAAACGACAACGCCCCAACAAGACACGCCCACCCCGTAAAGGAGACACCCACCCCGGGGAAAGAGACACCCACCCCGGGAAAGGAGACACCGCACCCGGGAAAGAGCACCCACCCCGGGATAAGGACACGCCCACCCCGGGAAAAGGACACACCCACCAAAGAGGCCCGGACCAGAAAGCCATGCGGAAAAGAGGCCAAAAGCAAGGTGACAGGGAAGACGTGGGGGGCACGGGAGACCCCCGAGGGCAAAAGGGGGGCGGTCGGGGGGAGCGGGGCCGGGGGCGAGCGGCAAGGGCAGGGCGATAGCCGGGCAAGACGACGAGGAGGGAGGGCAGCAGTCCGGGGCGAACCGGGGGGCAGAATACAGACGAAACCAGAAGCGCCAGGAGCGGACAAGGGGGAGGCGGAGCACCAGGAGGAGAGGAAGAAGGGGGAGGGCGGGGCAAGGCAAGGGCAGTAGGATGCAGCGAAGAGGAAAACCGGGAGGGGGAGGAATGAGGGATCGAGACGAGGGGCGAGGACCGGCAAAACCAGGACACCGCGAGGCCAAAGGGAGGAACCCCGGGGGGGAGGGAGCAGGGAAGAGGAACAGGGGATGGGCGGGAGACAGACGGAACCGAAGGGGGCATAGGAGCGGCGAAAGTGGCGGACCGGCAGAACAAGCCGTCAGGAGGCAGAGACAGGACGAAGGGGAGGGGGCAAAAGGAACAGTACGGAACAAGCGGCAAGAGGGGAAAGAAGAAAAGGAACAGGGAAAGGACAGAAGATGAGGTACCCACAGGAGCGGAAACAGCGCAAAGAAGGGGGGCCGGGGCAGGGGCAGGGGGACAGGAAAGACAGAATGCAAGGTCCAAACAACGCACATGGGAGAGGGCAGGGCAGGTCACAGGGGAGGCGGGCAGGGGCGAGGAGAATAGGAACAGGGGGCAGAGAAGGCGGGTCGGGGGGGAGTAAAGGCAGGGGAGGTACAAGAGCAGGGGGGAGTCGGGACAGAGGGGAGGACAGGCGAGCCGGGGGGGCGAGAGCAGAGAGAAGTGAAAAGGGCACGGCGGACGAGGCAAAGGAAAGGGGGCAGGAACCGCACGCGCGGGAGCAGCAGTGGTGAGGGGGATGGGGGTAGCGGGGGATGGAGGATGGGGGGGGGACCGGAACAGGAACAAAGCGAGACACAATAGGATATACGAAGAGCAGCAGAGAAGGGGGATAGCGGCGCGAGCCGGACCACCGAAGGATGGGAAGGAGGAGGTAGCGGGGGAGGGCAGCGCCGCAAGGAACGCCCACGGCCTGAGAGAGCGGCACCGAGGGTAGGAGAGGGGCAGAGGGCAATGGAGAGGCGCGGACGAGGGACAGGGGAAGACATGGAGGGGGCCGAAGCAGGGCAACGGAGAAAAAAGAGCCAACAAAGGAGTGTGGGCGAGGACAGGAGGGCTAAGACCAAAGAAGGAGGCACGGGGCACAAAAAGGGAAAGGCCAGAATCGGGGCAAGAGGAAAAGGGCAAGCCGGGCACGGCAGCAAGGAGTGAGGGGGGGAGCACGAGGGGACCAGGCAGGCCCAGGGCCAAAGGCCGAGAGAAGAGGTAGAGGAGGGGGAAAGGGGGCAGGGAGAGAGAGAGAGACGGGGACGTACAGAGGGGGGGGCGGGCGAGAGTGGCCACAGGGGAACAAAAGAAGGAGGAGGCCAAAAAGAACCGGGGCGGGGGGGAAAAACGGGGCGACGGAAGCAGGGAAGGTGACAAGCGGGATGACAGGGAACACCTGGGGGGGCGCGGGAAGGGGAAGGGGCGGCACAGGAGAGAGGGCAGAGGAAGGCAGGGCAAAAGGCAGGGGGGGGGGGCGGAGACAACAGGGGACGGGGAACTAACAGCGGGACAGAGAAGGGGAGGGGAAGGCGAGGGAAGGGGAGCGGGAGGAGACCACGAAGGGGAGGAAAAAGGGAACGGGAAAGGTGGGAAAAAGGCGTAGGGAAGACAGGGGGGGAAGAAGGCGTGAGGAGATGGGGAGGAGACGGAACAGGTCACGGAGCGGCAGAAGGCGAGGCATAGAGGCAACGCGGTGTCGAGAGGCGAGGCAGCGGGAAAAAGGAAGAGAGAGAACCGGCCGGCAGAGAGAAGCGGGACAAGGGCGGAGAGAGCGAGGAGGGAGGGGCCCGGGGGGTGGATGGGGACCCAATGAAAAGAGGGGTACGGGCGGAGCTTTGAAGGACGGTGTACAGTCGGAACACAGCTAACGTGGTGTCAGGAGGGCAGGAAGATGGTGGGAGTATCGGTGTGTTGAGACAGGAAAGACATGGGACATGGGGACAGGAAAAGGGGGGAAGCAAAGTAGGCAGCCAGAGAGAGAGGGGGGTGAGAGTGGGGGGTGTGACACGCAGGAGGCGGCCCAGTGAACCGGAAGAGGCACTGGTGGGAGACGGGGGGCAGAGAGCCTCGGGAGATAGCCTAGGAAGGGCAAAACAGGAAATCATTTGAGATATTGGGTATTTCGGAATTATATAGGTGGGGTGTTTGTGTTATGTGTGTCGGAGCTGTGTGTAAAACGTACAGTGTCTCTGTGTGTAGGGTGGGGTGAGGGACATCAGGACACAGGCAGTCTGTGCTTGAGCTCGTGCCACACAGCCCGGTTAGGGGGAAGGAATGGGCAAGCTAGAAGGGGCGGGGGAGATCTGTGGGAAAGGTGTGTTAGTCTGTGGTGTGTATGGGCCAGAGAGAGGGGACATGAGGGCGGGGTAGGGGGGGGGGATGAAGGGTGTGTAGACGAGACAGGGAAAATAAAGGGGCGATAGGAAAGGGGCGCGGAGGGGGTTGTTGTGTTGTGTGTGTTTTGTGTGGGTGTTTTTTTTTCTTGTGTGTGGGTGGTGTCTGTGGTATGTTGGTGTCTCAGGGGGGCAACGACGGGAGATACATATATAGAGGGAGGGGAAGTGTGTGTGTCTGTGTGCTGTTCTTCTGTGTGTTCTGTCCATTCATTTTTTTTATAGTGGGGGTGACGGGGCGTTACGAAGGACAGGACCGGGGGGGCGGGGACGGAGGAGTGTGGGGAGCGGTGGGAGAGGGGAGGGAGGCAGGCCGGCAAAGGCACAGAAAAAGACCAATGGGGACGGAGGGAGAAAACAAGAGGAACAGGGGGCGGGGGGGGAGACGCGGGACAGCAAAGGGAGGCGGCGGTAGGACGGCACAGCAGGCAGCCGCAGGAAAGAGGGGAAGAGAACAGAGAGGAGCAACCTCAAGACCGCGGAAGAAAGACAAAAGGCTAGAGGTGTGGCAAACACGGACGCGGAGGAGACCAGAGGGGGAGCGGAAGGGGTAGGAGGAAACAAGCCCCGGGCAACCGGACCCCGGAGATGTTACCCATGAGGGGGAAGGGGGGGAGGGAGGAAGCATGCCCCGTGGGCGAACGGGCCCACCTGGACCCCGGAGAGCACCAGTTAGGTGGGAAGCGGGGGGAGGAGGAAGCAGCCCCGGGCAACCGGGGCCCACCGGCGGGGGGGGAGGAGGAAGGCAGGCCCGCGGCAACCGGGGGCAACCGTGCGGGTGGGGGGGAGGAGGAAGCAGGCCCCGGGCGACCGGGCCACCGGCGGGGGGGGGAGGAAGTCAGCCCCGGTTCAACCGGGGCACCGGCGGGTGGTGTAGGAGGAACAGCCCCGGGCATCCGTGGCGCCACCGGCCGGGGCCCGAGACGGTGGAGCAGGCAGAGGGAGCGGGTGAGGCAAAGCAGGGGGAGAAAGGAACGGTCCGAATCCACTGGTAGAAAGAACGGACGAACACGGGAGAAAGAACGGCCAAACACGGGGGGAAAAGAACGCCGAAACGGGGTAGAAGAACTAGTGCCGAACACGGGGGAGAAAGACGGCCGAACACGGGGGAGAAAGAAGGCCAACACCGGGGGGAAAGAACGGCCCAACACGGGGGGAAAGAACGGCCCCAACACGGGGGTGGAAAGAACGCCAACACGGGGAGAAAAGAACTGCCCAACACGGGTGGAAAGAACGGGACCCAACCGACGGGGAAGAAAGAACGGCCCAACACGGGGAGAAAGAAACTGTGCCCACACAGGGGAGAGAAAGACGCCCACAGGGGGAGAAAAGGAGCGACCGAACACTGGGAGAAAGAACGGCCGAACACGGGAGGCAACGGGGGCAAAGAGGGTAGAAAGAACGGCCCGAACACGGGGAGAAAGAACGGCCGAATCACGGGGGAGGAAACGGAGCAAAAGCAGGGGAGTAAAGAACGGCATAACACGGGGGGAGGGAAACGGGGCCAAAGCAGGGGAGAAAGAACGGCCGAACACGGGGGAGAAAGAACGGCCAGAAACACGGGAGAAGAACCGGTGTTATGCCGATACATCAGGTTTTTTAGATTGTGAGATAAAGACGTGTTTTTTTTCCGAACATCAGTTGTTGTTAGGTTTGAGGTACTTATATATAGAATACGGTCCTGCATTACATTCGGTCGGTTATGTAGTAGTTATATTATGATTACTTGGTTTTTCTTTCCCATTTTACACAGGTTGGTGGTAAATATGATACGGTTTTTTTCAATTCACGGTTGGAGAAATAGAACGGCCCTAACACGGTTTTGGGAGATAAGATACGGTTTCCAAACGGTGTGGTGGTGAAATAACGTCCTCTCAACCGGGTGGTACTGTGGTATAGTATTCGGTTTTTTATTCTCCTATACACGGGGGGAGGTATATCGAACGGCCCAACACGGGGGTAGTGTTATAAGATTATCTGGGTTTATTCCAAGACTCGTGGTGTGGAAGAACTGTTTTTTTTTTTCCCGGAGCATCGGGGAGGAATAATGTAACTGTTATCTCCCATCCTTCCTGGGAACTACGTTGGTGATGTTTTTTATTATAGAACGGTTCCGAACACGGGGAGGTAAGGATCACGTGGTTTTATTTTTTTCTGTTGCTTTATTTATCCTGTAATCACTGTGTTGGTAGGAAGAACGGCCGAACACGGGGGAGAAAGAACGGCAACACGGGGGTAGGAATACTCGGGGCAATAATAAGTCTTAGGGGAAGTATACATTAGTATATTACGG
>CAJDSM010036432.1:22867-33615 GCA_903981925.1 Ostrea lurida | reverse complement strand
TAATCTTCTCAGCCAAAGTGTCCGATTCGTTACTCTAATCTCCCCTTGGCAGATTTAGTCGCGACTAAATTGCCATCTAACGGACAATGCGAGTTATCGTCTTGACGGAAACAAAGCTAGGCAATCAGATTCTAGTCTGTGTGTATGTTTACAAAATGGAGTTGACGGATGACAAGAGAAAGACATTGAAGAAATATTTGGTATAACAGTTTTTAAGACAAAATCAAGTAGATGGCATCAAAGCGGTTTGAAAACTCAAACCGAACAGGTATGAAATGGCGCGATTTGATTGGATGCCTTGGGAAGTCAAAGCGCGATATTGAAACTCGCCTAAATCTGCCAAGGGGGATGGAGTAAGCGAATCGGACACTTGGCTTGCGAGATGATACCCCTTACTATCTTATCAAAATCGACGTTTATAAGATAAATGTGTTCCAAATATATCAAAATACACAAACATACTACGAAATTATTTGTTGCGTACATGCAGTTTTGTTTATGACGCAGTCGACATTCTCTCCACAAAAATCTTGCGTTGATACATTTGTGAAGTCATCAGTTTCAGAGAATACTGATACGGATCGGAAAACGACAGTGTGGTGATCTGGAAAGTCGGACCACACTTTGGGATTTTACAGTATCAAGAATCGGATCATTGATGGGTATATAATAAAATATGTTTAAACGCAAAAGAACATGTACTTAGGTTCCTTCTAAAACGGCATAGTCGGGAAAAATTGCCCCTCCATGAAAAGGGAAATTGGATTGATTATTTATTGTTTTAACGTCCCACTCGAGAATATTTCACTCATATGGAGATGAGACAGAGGTTCTGTTTCTCAAGAGTAGAAGTGGATAATACATGTCATGTATATTACTGTACTAAGCTACTTTTTAAGGATAATGGAAAATCAAAATTATTGTACCTGCAAGATAATTTAATATATACGTATCTGAGATTTAATGAAAGGTGAATTTAACGAACAGTAACCATTTCTGATGCATCAGATGCGCATTTCGGCAAATTATGTTTCTTCAGTGATACTCATACCGAACATAGACATTAACAGCAAACTAACAACTCAACTTTATGACAAACGAGACGATTTCAGCTTCTCCTTGTCAACTTCCCATATTTATGTAGCAATATTCCATCATCACCTACATATGGTGTGTATCTCTCTCAATTACTCAAATGTCAAGTGCTTGTTCTGTGTATGATCAGTTTTGCATTGTGGAAGGCTACTTACAAATTGTTGTTGTAGTGGTTTCAACAGTCACATTTAAAGACAACATTTCGCAAATGTAACGATTTAGTCTGCTAGTATGACCTGCCATTGGGTGAAATGTTGTCTGATGTGTTTCATAGCAATTGTTAACCCATTTTTCATACACTGATTTGTACGGATCACTATGTTTATCTGATCAAGACAATGGGCATACGACGGGTGTGACCGATCAACAGGGGATGCTTGCTCCTAGACATCTGATCGCAACTCTTGGTGTGCCCAGTGGTCCGTGTTTGGCCAACTCTTGTTTTTGTATTTTATATTTGGAACTTACGAGATTGATCGCTATCCGTTGTCTTTGCCTTTACATCTAATAGAATATTTAAATTGCTAAAATTGGAGTGCAAAGACTGGAGCAAAATATGTCGAAGGATTTGAGCTATGTGTGGTAGTGTGTGATACAGGCCTTTCCTACTAGCTCTGGCTAGTGGGTTAACCCTTTAGCTCGATCGGTAGAGCACTGGACTTTGTGCCAGAGGACTCCGGGTTCGAATCCAGCAGAGGCATGACAATGTCTCTGTTACATTTGGCGCCCACGTTGGGACCTGGGTTATCTCTGGCGGTGAAGAGAGATTGTCCTCAGTACTTCGCCCCACAGGTGTTGGCACTCCGGAAGAGTCGGGACGACTCTTCAAAGGAGGGGGACAATGTGGTAGTGTGTGATACAGGCCTTCCTACTAGCTCTGACTAGTGGGTTAACCCTTTAGCTCGATCGGTAGAGCACTGGACTGTTGTGCCAGAGGACCCGGGTTCGAATCCCAGCAGAGGCATGACAATGTCTCTGTTACATATGCCTGAGAAAAATAATCCTTAATATTGAAAAAAGTTCTAATTTTACCACTACGAATAAATATGTATCGGTAATTTCAAGCTAGTAACAAAGTACATAGCTACTGCAGAGTAAAGATCCTTGAAGACTAACAGTCCACCAGCAGTCTTCGACACTGGGGACATAATGTCAATCTTATACGGTACCAACTTTAAATCCTATAACAAGTACCAAATTACGAGTTGTGCCATCAACGGACCCCTCGCAACACAGTCAATGTCGCAGTAACGGGGCTGTTCCTAATATCGACACAGGAATTTCCATTATGAATCATACAAAAACCAACAAATATTGCAACGCTTACAATACCCTGTATTAGAGCAATTCTAAAATGTTTTAAAATGCACGGAAGTATATATAGTACTACACAAAAACTTACGTTAAATAAGAAATGAATAACGTTTTTCAGTAACATGGCGTTATGAAATGCAATTGCTCTGCTGGCAATATACTATGATGCGCGTCTTAAATCACTTTAGATAAATCATTTTCCCATAAATAAAACTGTTTCACTATTGTTTAGGGTATTTGTTTATTATTCAAAGCTACGTCAGGCCAGGTAGTTTCCCTTTCGTGGGTCCAACACAGATTGCATAGGGTCTAAGATTTGAGGAAATTTTGCACGAGCTAAAAAGGATATTAAAACCTCAATAAGATTATATGTAGAGAGTTACAAAAACATCCTTCAGAAGTGTAAATACACTGGATGCGATAATGATACAAAGTTGTGAGTTTGACTATCTCATTCATTATTCTGAAGATTCCGATTATACGGCGCTTTCGATGACATAACAATGCACTGATGTATTTTACGTCACTTTGCAAACGTCATGTACGTAACGTAATAATGCAGCCAAATGACGTTAACCACATCAATAGGAATTTAGGTGGGAAAGCTTTTTCTTGTTCTCTAGAATTATTGTTTTATAAAGGCTAAAACATCAAAACAATTTTGAATTTTCAAAAGCTGCAGCTGTACATAAATCATTACATGTATCAATAGTACAGCTTTTCTGCATAACATTGTGAAGCTAATTTTTAGAGATAAATGATAACCCCTATGCATAAAGGATTGTTCCTGAAACAGAAAGAGTTATCGCCCTTGTGGAATGTAGAAATTCCGCATTACATTGCATTTCATATTTTATTTTGGTAAAACACTCAATACAAACATATTTTTATTTGTAGTTGAATTCAAAATCTTTAATGGGGTCGGATTTGGCACAAAACCCAAAAATCAAAATAACATTGATCTTAAAACATTAATAACATAAAATCTTTAGTTATTAAAATTTCGTATATAAGCATTTCACCGTGTTATAGTTTGACTGTAAGTTTGCAAAAGCGGACCATACAATTGCATTCATAGAATTTCGAGTTGGTGTTCATAAGAGGTATGAACGCAATTGATAGGTATGCAGTCATGCATAGAAGGAACAGTGGATATGTAAATATACGGTTGTGTCGTGAGTGAAATCTGACGCCCTCAGATATTAAGCAAAACATTGATCGCCATGCACTTGTTATCATGACGTCATCGTGACTAGTGAGACGCATTTCATGACTAGAGGTGGCGGATAAACTGTTTTTGTCAACGATGCAAATTATGTTCCGAGATATCTAAAATACTATCAATTTAACACAATGCTCACCTCATGATTCACTAAATATTGTCTAATTTATCTCATAGGAAAGCATTGGTTCCTTATTTATTGATAAGGGGACATATGATGTTTCATTACAATATCGATTCGTTTTGCAACGGCATGTCTTAATGCATCACAATGTATTGTTTTAATGCAAACCGAATAGATATCCAAGCTATTTGAAAGTATTGCATTCCTGATGAAATCTTAGAAAATATATTGTCCATTTAAATTAAAATGCAGTTGACCTGAAAGAAATACAACGTACGATGCAATATATTATTTTTAACAATTATGAGTTAAAATCTATAAAGGATTGCAAACTAATTCATAACGTACAGAGGTTTTCAAAACAATCATGAATTGAAGCTAGAATTTCAAACTCATTAAGCCCTTGCAATATCGATATTTATGATAACCTCAATATCGGTGGTCAGTTTGCAAAACCCCCACGTGTTGCAGAATCACACTGATCAGTCTAAATACGAAATACAATTGTTCTGAAAAATGTACTTTTACTCATTATAATTTGATCATTATCAGTAAAGATCCAAAATGATTAATTCATTGTAATGAATAATGTTTTTTGATTACATACGTTCAGCAAAATTCCCATTGGCCACCTTAACTGTGCTGCGCTGGACATAATCAAGTTGATATCAAGTGACTAGAGAGCAAGCATCCCCTGTCGTAGGTCACACCCGCCGTGAATTAAAGTTGCCATAGAGACAAAAGTTTGGCTTGCAGAGTCGGGATGCAATTTTGATTATTCTAAGACTTGATCATTTAATGAATGAAAATCCATCTAAAGGACATTCCTAAGTGTACAGAGGAACATTATGCAGTAGATGGACAGAGATGCTGTTAACAAGAGCCCTCAAAAAATAAAAATCCTCCATCAAGGACACTCCAAATGCAATCATAACACTTCCTATCTATCTTCTCATAACTACATTTCTTTTTCTGCAATCTGATACCAAACTAGTGAAGTTTAATGCATTTGTAAAAAGAAAATAACAAATAAGAAATAATCGTGAGATTGATATAGATACAACCAAAAACCGATAATCCTAGCTTATGCTATTTTCATCCATTGAAACACATTTTCGATCACTCTAATCATAGAATGATTAAAAGCAAGCACTCAGATTGAGATGTGCCGAAAGGTATGGTCAATCTAAACTATGTTCGTATATTCATTGATATTTAATGTTTTATATTTCATATGACTTTCAAACGACCTGAAGATACTAGTTATTCATTGATGATTTTTATTTTGTGAAATTGTTTGAAGATGTTTCTTGTCTAATACAGGAAATATGTTCGGATTGGATTTCAACCGGCTTTCTTCGGCAACAGAATGGCAACAACAAAGAAAACAGACGAAAGAAATTCAATGCATTAATCAGAGTCAAAGATTGCAAACGCAGAAAACTCGTCAATCCATACTTTCTGGATATTACATTCGGTTAATATTTTTCAAAACTGAATAATTTTCGTTGTCTACGAACACAATATCCGTTTTGTATGGCTCTTTGTTGCCCGATTACCATAATTTTTTGATACACTAAGACTATTACAAATCCTTTACAATCTGCGTACTACACAGCTACATGTATGGTGTTGGTCCTTTACAGTAACATCTGACACAGTGATAAACAAACATTCTCTCAACATCCTAGATAATTAAAGCTTGGTTTAGCTAATTTTTGGCCCTCATAATAAAATCCTATACAATGATATACTCACAATCTGTAATCTCCTTTCTGTACAGGAATTTGCTGTGCCGCTGCAATAACCTTGTTTGGTGGTGTCTACATCTGAGGACTTAAAAGATTCAGTGCGTGATTGTCAGCACCATGCATGTACATGTATATAATAATATTTAAAAAATACATTGTAAATCAAATTCACTTCAATTTATCATGGATATTTTAATTTTGCCACTGATTCATGAGAAAGCGCAGTTATAAATGTGCGGAATTCAAACTTTATGAAAATAGAAGATCATACAAAATTCTTGGTCACAAACAGCTGAATAATCGTTCGACCAACGTCAAATCTTCGCCTTATCACACAAAGAAATCCTGAACAATTATTAGAGAAATAATGATCTACCTTGAACAGTTATCGTATTTACACCAACCAAATTCCAATTTCCCGACACGTTTCGCCATACTTCTGCATAAAGAGTTCCAGTGGTAGCAATATCGATATCCATTTGTAACAAAACCACCAAGTGATCTGATATTCATTGTCATTGGTTTGAAGCAGGAATGTTGTTCCTACAATGAATAGGTCTATAATAAACATTTCGAAGAACATAAAGTCACAACTGCAATTAAGTGCCTACGTTATTCATCATTTCTTAAATATATATAAACAATATCTGTAGTATGTAATCTTTGATTAAAAAAGCCTGATATGCAGAAATTAAACCGCTTTTTTTCTGAGAAGCTCATGTGAATAGAAGGTACGAGTTCTTCAAATGTGGATTAGGTCACTAATAAAAGGATTTACCCTCGTTGACTGACAGACACTCCGAATGTTCCTTTCTTGAAATGCCAAGCTATATGGATCTTTCGAAAAGCTACATAGCTCGCCCTCACATATGCATATTTCACGTTGAAGGACATGATGTCTATCTAAAGGCCCGGTCACACCGCCCGAACTTTGTTGGAGCGTTTCCTTCAACAAGGCTGAATTTAGAACACGCTCGTCACCGCGCACAAAATTTGGGGGGAGGGGGATTCAAAACACGGCATTGCCTTAGCGTACACCGCTGAAGCGGCGTTGCTTTAGCGTTGGTTTAACGGTAGTAGCGTTGGTTTAACGTTGCACGAGCGTTAATATAGCGACGCCAGCCACTACACACAAACCTGACCTGGACCCGCAGGGCAAGAGGAGAGAGGGACGGCCTCGCATTAGCGTTAGGCGAACACTGAGGCAGAGATGACAAAACAGGGGATCAATGGACAGGAGCAATAAGATTAGCCCATAGACCGAGTGCGCTGGCGAGGTGTTGTCGATGACATATGCCCAACCAAGGGCTATGGGCCTACGTACGTAGAAACTGGACTTAAAATCGAAGATTTACTCACATTGGACTCGTAGGATGGAAGAAAAACTCAAAACTTAAGTTTGCAATTTTTTCACGAAGGCCCCAAGATAATGCAAAATGTTCCAAATTTCAACAATTTAAATCGGACGTACCAGTTAGTATAATATAGTATGAGATATGTGAATTACACTATGTATTCATGAATTCCCATTAAATCGGACGTACCAATTAGTAAATTTCTGTGCTGTCAACATCCGGGTTCTTGCCAGTAGTGCTCGAGGCTGGCATTGGCCATCTTGATAAAAGAAAAAAATTCCAATGTATAGCAGAGAGCAGTTGTGTTATATATTGACCATCTACAGCGGAAATATTCCAATGAGATTAGTTTTACTAGATTTAAGTATTACTCAAGAAAGAGTTTTACTTAAACAGACTAGGGATCATTTCATTCCGAAGAAATTTAGCAATTCAACAATTTGAAAGTTTTACTGAATCAATTTTAAGATATTAAGTTTTAATTCTCACAGCATAAACTATAAATTGGTATAAATAGAGCATCCCAAATATTTTGAACCTAAAATTAAAAGTTTGGTATGATAAATACCAGGAACAAGAGTTTTAAGACTAGAAATGAGATTCCTGTATTTTTGGCCGTTTCTGGTCATCTTGCACAAGCCAGATATCATGGTCCATAGGAAATTGAAAGCATGTTAGGGATGCGGACTATGTATAGTTATACAACCTGGCCGGCGTATAAAGAAAACGAGTTGTCAAACATTTGATATATCCCGAAGAACTCGACATAAAGGACACCACAGAATCTGACATATCTGCTTCATATTTGGATATTTTACTTATCATTGACTCTAATGGCAGACTGGACAACTACATTATATGATTAAGGTTGATGACTTTAACTTTGTAATCGTCAACTTTCCTTTTTATGTAGTAATATACCACTATTCACCTGCTTATGGTGTGTATATATCCCAGTTGATTCGATACGCAAGAGATGCTATGCGTAATGCGGACGTTTTAAAAGCGAGGCCAAAACTAACAAAAAAAGTTGATGCTGCAGGGTTATAACATTCTGTTAAAGTCATCATTTCGCAAATTCTACGGTCGCTATAATGACCTTGTTTGCGATTACAATTATCACTAAGTCATATGTTGACTGATTTGTTTCATACCCTTTCTTAGACTGTCATTTTCCTACTAGATTTGACTACGGTCAATCCCGTTTACTTTATTCGACTAAGGCTCACGGCGGGTGTGACCGGTCAGCAGAGGATGTTTACTTCCTCCATGGCACCTGATCCTACCTTCGCTTTTTGTCGGAGGTCCGTATTGCCCTACACTCGATTTTGTATATGTTTTTTGGATTATGATACGTTTGACACAATGTTAACTTCGCCTTTTTGTACTATAACATGTCGAAAAAGTATGTTGATAGGTGGGACAGAAATCATAGTAAAATTAAGCTTTTGCTTACACAATGTTGGTTGATTGATTTATTGTATTGTTTACGTCCCACCGAGAATATTTCACTCATATGGAGACCCACCAATGCCATAGGATTGTACTACAAATGACATTAATTAATGCAGAAACTAGTAAAAAAAAAAAAGAGACTTCAATAGTATCCATCTATCCATCTAAAGAAATCTGACTCAGGGGACTAACAAATATTTCATATCCAGGTAGGACATTCCAATGATTCACCCAAAGAACAAGTTAACCATCCTGCAACCTTTCTGGATGTTCAAAAAAATACTTATTGCTGCATGCAAGTGATGATGCTATAATAAGTAACGATTTGCATCAAGCATTGTTTTTAGATCCTTATGTGTGAATCAGAGTGGAGTTTAGCAAATAATATATAGAATAGCAGATTCCTCATTTAACGTATCAAATTCTTTGATAATTGCACCTGCGAAATGAAATCATTATGTTAATGAATAAAACGTTGTGATTATTGATGTATATATAAATTGACGAAGTAACCATGTGTGAAACGCAATCACAGTCCCAAAAACACCTCGACAAAAGGCGAAGGCAGGATCAGGTGCCATGGAGGAGTAAACATCCTTTGCTGACGGTCACACCCGCCGTGAGCCGTAGTCGAAACAAAGTAAACGGGGTTACATATACCCCGTTGTCAATTAGGACGAAAATGACAGTCTAACAAAGATATGAAACAAATTAGTCACATACGACTTAGTATTATATTGTAATCGCAAAGAAGATCATCATGCGACCGTAGAATTTGAGAATGATTATTTAAACGAAATTCGTTATAATACGCAACATCAACTTTTTGTTAGCAGTTGGTCTTGCTTTAAAATGTCCTATACGCATGGCATGGTCTTGTGTATCAAATTAACTAGAACACTACACACCATTCGTTAGCAGGTGACAGTGGACATTTATGTACATGTTACATGACGCCAACTTCTAAACAAAAAAATACTCTCCTAGGCACCTGATCCCATTCTCTGGTGTGTCCACTCTTGTTTTTGTATTCTATTGGACTTACAAGATTGATCACTGTTCGTTATCTTTGGCTAAAATACATTGTTAACTTCGTCAATATATATGTTCCCATGCAGATTCAATGTTGTATGTCGCGCTGCGTCCCCCCTTTGAATTGATTGTGTAATAAGGAGATTTAAGGGGCCGAAAGTCTGACACTTTGATGCTCTTGAACGAAAACATTTTGTAAACGCTTACATAACATGTGACTCTTAGTTATATGCCATCTTGAATTTTGTCTTACATCACCCTTCAAGGAATTCAGGGAATGGCCCCTGAAATTCGACATGTATACAATCATGAAAACTAAAAATATATTGTTAAACAGTGTGTAACAATATTGTAGATAATGACAAGGCTTATACCCTATATCAAGTTTTGGAGGCCAGTCCATCCACTAAAGGGCCGGGAGGGCCAAAATTATTTTCTAAATATCTCAAAAAAATAACGAGAATTTGTTAAACATCAATGAAGAAAATATGTTTGTTTCAATGCTTTATAGCCACTGTATATCAACAAAATGAAATTTGATTAAGGATTTCAAGGGTTTGAAAGTACATAACTTTGATGCTTTCTATCTCTTCAACGAAAAACATTTTATGAAACGCTATATAACAAAGAAATTGTTCGAAAAAATTCAACATCTTAAATATCTTAAAAAGTTGAGAAATTTTTTGTTAAACAAAATTTGTAGATAATGATGAAGAGTGTTCGATAATATCAAGTTTTTAGGGCTAGCCCTTCAATTAAAGGGCCACGAGGGTCAAAAGTATTTCAGATACCTCAAAAACGAAAAACCAAGTTAAGCATTTAATTTACCGGTAGTTCCAAATATATCAAAATACACAAACATACTACGAAATTATTTGTTGCGTACATGCAGTTTTGTTTATGACGCAGTCGACATTCTCCACAAAAATCTTGCGTTGATACATTGTGAAGTCATCAGTTTCAGAGAATACTGATACGGAATCGGAAAACGACAGTGTGGTGATCTGGAAAGTCGGACCACACTTTGGGAATTTTACAGTATCAAGAATCGGATCATTGATGGGTATATAATAAAATATGTTTAAACGCAAAAGAACATGTACTTAGGTTCCTTCTAAAACGGCATAGTCGGGAAAAATTGCCCCTCCATGAAAAGGGAAATTTGGATTGATTATTTATTGTTTTACGTCCCACTCGAGAATATTTCACTCATATGGAGATGAGACAGAGGTTCTGTTTCTCAAGAGTAGAAGTGGATATATACATGTCATGTATATTACTGTACTAAGCTACTTTTTAAGGATAATGGAAAATCAAGATTATTGTACCTGCAAGATAATTTTAATATATACGTATCTGAGATTTAATGAAAGGTGAATTTAACGAACAGTAACCATTTC